>ML834139.1:66033-88165 GCA_009831015.1 Picea engelmannii | reverse complement strand
AAATTCCATATCTCGGATTGGTAGCTATTAAGATGCGGAGACAGACAGTGGATAGAATCTCTTACCTGTCTAACCACGATTTCGGAATCGCCAAAGACAGCCAAGTTTTGAATGTTCATATCTAAATCTTTTATGAGGCCCTGCAGTAAAGCCTTGTATTCTGTTGTGTTATTAGTACATTCAAATTCTAACCTACATGCAATCAGGGTTTTGTTACCTGCCAGATCAATAATGACGTAGCCTACACCAGCTCCTTCTTTGGACTTTGACCCGTCAAAGTAAAGAGACCAAATTTGGTTTTTATCGGGTGCATGAGATCATTGTGTAGAAGCTGCTGGCTGCACATATGCTACAATCTCGGACCGTTGTTCTGGATTGGTGATAGCTGAAGTCTCGGCCATGAAATTGCCGAAAAAGATATCCATCCCTTGTATTTCGGGTGAATCAGCAGAAGGTGTAAATGGTTCGTTGGGATCATTAAAATCTGTGACTGTGAGCTTTAAGTAGCGTTCATGATTTACCTTGATCTTGTTGGGCTTGCCATTCTCTGGAAGCCACAGGTGAGACCAATCTATCGCGAAATAGCCATGTAACTTCTCTGACTATTCCCTACTTAAAAATAGACCATACACTTCTGGAATATCCACAACAATAATATCAATCACTTGATAAACTTTGGGGTTAGATGATAATCTTATAAGCACATTCCTTAATTCGCCTACGACTTTAACACTGGTTCGATCAAGTTGGATGATTTTTAAAGTGGATGGTTCAAATTCAGCATTAATCTTCTGACACACAGACCATGGCATCACATTGGATGATGCTCCTGAGTCTACCATACAATTGTGCACGTTTCTATTAAAGATTTCGAAAGTTAACAAAAATGGAGGTACGTTTCTACGAGTACTAAGGGTGGTAGTTTGTGGCTTTTTACTCGCATTTTCTAAAGCTAATTTATCTACATTTGTTACATTATTTACAGGAAGGCTTCCTTTATCATGAGGATCAGGATTGTTCTTAGCAGAAGTCTTCTGAGGAACTTTGTTCTGAACAACCTTGTTACTGCTTGAATTACCATTTTTGCTATTCTTTGCGATGTTCTGTAACATTTTTTGTAGCAGAAATGGAAATTTTAATAACTCATAAACAAAAATGTTAGCCCTCAACTTTTTAAGATCTTCAACTAAATCATAATCTAAGTTGGGTTTTACATGACTCTATTTAGTCTCAGTTGGTTTAGATTGCTTTGGGGGAAAAGTCGTAGTGTTTTCGGAAGAAGGTTTGTTTGTTGTCTTACTCCTAGTATTGTAGGGATGTACTGTCTCGAAGTTAGCTTGGAAAATACTATCCGAGAAGAGTCCAAAAATGTTTGGATAAGATTCTTCTTCTTGAACTATATCTTGTTCAACAACCTCCTCAGGAATCTCAGGAGGCATCAAGTTATCCCGGGCTTCTAAAATTGTTTGAAGGGCGTATTGCAGACTTTCTAGATTAAGGCCCTCAGTAGTTGGATTAGGGTGGTTGGTGGGAAAAGGCTTCATGAACGGGGGTTTGTAAGGCCCTTTGGTCAAAGAAGCTTCTTCGGCCATCCTTTTCAAATCTATAACTTGATTTGACAGATTTTGAATGACTTTAGTTAATTTTTCTAAATCTGAGCTTTCAGGTTGTGTTTTATTTAGAGCAGGTCTAGGGAGGATTTCGATCTTCTTTTTCGAAGAAGAACTAGTCTCTGTTTCATTGCTAGTAGTGTCTTTTAAACTAAGGATGTCTTTTTCAATCTGGCTGGCCTCTTCGAAGGCCTCTAACAACATGGATTTCTTAGATCGTTTAACCCAAATGGCTATATTTTGATGCAAGGCTTTAGTATAGTATGCTATGATAAGATTCTCGGCAGGCATGGAATTCGTAGGGATTCGGTTCTTAAGTGTTAAGAATCTTTGATTAAAGTCTTTAATTTTCTCTTTTGGGTTCATTCTTAAGCTAGAAATCTCCATAACTAGAACTTCTGGAGACTTATCGTCTTCGAACTTTTTCAAAAAGCAGGATTCAAACTTCTCCCATGACATGATGGTATGGGGTTGCTGGGAAAAATACCATGTAGATGCATTGCCCTCGAAAGTGTAGGGGAAAAACCTACAGACTACATCTTCGTGTTCGACATTACGGAGTCTTATGGCTAACATAAACTTTTTAATGTGATCTTCGGCGATCTGTTTAGAATCAGGGTCAAACTTGGGAAGCCACTTCTCCGGATGTTTGGGTAAGGGATGTTGAGCCCCAGGTACGGCTACTACATCCTGGTCGAGCCAAGGTATGGCAGGATTTATCTGGTTGGCCATTGGTGTAGGTGGTGTGGAAGGCTGAGAAGAGGAACTGCCTTCGTCAGAAGAGTCTTCTCCTGAAGAAGAAGGAGGTGATGGAGGTGGTGAGGGTGGTATTTCAGATCCTCCTGCAGCAGGAGTGAGGATTGGATCTGTAGGGTTTAAAGTAAGGTTAGTGCCTCCAAGTTGTTCTCTGATATCAGATAAATCTAAAGGTTGGTCCAAAGGTCGATTTAGTTGCCTCAAACGAGCGAAGGCACTATGTGTTCTTAAAAGAGATTGGCGAACAATTTCTTGTACATCACCACTTGTAGGATTTGGGGTTGTTTGTTCAACTGTGATCTGTAGATCATCGTTTGATGTGGTTGTTGTTTGAGGGGGGATGTTGTCGTTTGAATGGCTTCTTGTCACTATAGGTGAGCGGTTAGGTGGTAGAGGAGTCTTACGACCGCCTCGTGCCATTAATGAATTGCAAGCCCTCCTTGTAGCGCCATTTGTTCATGGGCGAAATTGAACACTCGCCAACTGGAGGAGTGGATCTGGTCCGGGGTTGTCTAAATAACCCAAGCCGTTTGAGATGATCCACCCCAATGGGTTTAGTGTCTTCGTTGGCCGATCGAAGTCCTAGAAAAATGAAAGAAAACTAACTAAAGGAACTAATCTAAATGAAAACAATAGCTAAATACAACTAATAAACAAATCTGAAATATATGTATATACAGTCTACTGTCTAATATTATACAATAATAATTCTATGAAATCAAATGTTCAGCTATCAACACAATTAAACATTAATCACAAATGTACAATGTTAACAGATTACAGATTTTAAATGAAAACCTGCGAAAATCATTTGTAAACTGTCCTATGATAGCAAAACTATTGTTTTTTTATTTTTATAATTTTATGAGAAATAAATAAAATAAAATAAAAAAATAACTAAGCTGGGAAATTAAAATTATAATCCTAACTATAAATCTGAACTATATATATCTATCTAAACTACTTAAATAACACTAATAAACTAACCTGTAATAATGCTTTCCAATTTGTCCTGTGCAAAGTATCTGATTCAGTTGTTCGATGGGAGGAAACCCGCACCAAATTTTCCATAGGCTTCTTGTAAACAGGAAGCGGCAGTGCTCTTCGAATATGAACGATAGGACAAACAAGACATAAAAAATGACAGCAATCTTATAATTTACAAATCATCACATCTAGATAAATCTGTGTGCAAAGATTTGTGCAAAATGATTCATTTAATGAAGAAGATAAACCTTTAATTCATTAAATTGAAACAAAGTAAATGTTGTACTTTTAAAATAAGAGAGATCAGATATGGACAATACATAAACCAAATCATATCAACTTGCAACAAATTACGATAGCTAAAGTAGTCGATAATTGATTGCAAACTGATATGAAGAAAACTTGAAATAAAAGTTTGATATTTTGAAAGCTAAAGCTGTTACAAGACATCCACTTTCATCCCAGCTTATATCATCATAAATCCATAGTCTGTTCTCCCAACCGTGATGATGGGTCCATTACAAAAAATAACAAGTGTTTAAAGACCACATGGTAAAACATCCCTCTAGGAATTATCAAAAAAAAATTACAAAAAATTTGGGAATAATCTCCCAAGTCTCTATTCCTCACTAAAGCTAACAACCTATAACAAAACCATATCACAAAAGTATCTCCTAAACTGCCACAGCATGCCCAATTTGCCATTGAAATTCGTAGGTACCTGAAGGTGGACAAAAATAGACAAGTTTAGATAATGTTTTATTTGTAAAACTAACAAAAATCTAAATTTTAAGACTAGCTACAGAATCTCACGATTCTGTAGCTGGTCTAATTTGAAAATAGAATTGTTTTAAATCAATCCAAAACTAACAGAAATACATTCAAACTATTAAACAAATATTTGATTACTAATTGAAAACAAAAGAAATCATTCATGCCAAAAATAACCAAATCTTCTATGCTAATTGAGAGCAAACGAAATCGTGTTTGAATCTATTTCAATCGAAACAGACCCTAAACGAATATCAAGCAAATATCTGGTAAGAATTCATAGTATGTCAATCCAATACTCAATAGAATCGTTTTTTAAATCCAAACTAACAGAGCCGTATCAAATTTGTCTTTGATACTAATCCAACTCATACAAATAATTATGCTAATTCAAGGCATGTAGCATTGTTTGCAAATCAAACCAAATAGAAATGAATCGAACCAATTTGGGGCCGACATAATTGTTATGCAAAATCGTATCAATCAAAACATATCTACACGATTTTAGCAAACAAATATTTTGTACAGGTCGAATGCAATCATAATCCAAACGAAAATATTTATTCAAAACGAAACAGAATCGTTTATTCGAACAGAACTAAACGAAAGCAAACCAATCAATTATATTAATTCAAACGTAGAATTGTTTCAAAAGAAAACCAAACAGAATCAAAAACAAATCAATTGCTTATACTAATCTGAGAACAATAAAATCACATTAACCAAATCATAGCTGTGTCCGAGTTTAGCAAACAAATCTCCTGTACATGATTCGTAACAAAATCATTTCTGGTAATCGGAAGTAAACCGAATTGTTTTGAATCTATTAAAAACAAACAGAACTAATCGGCTATGCTAGTTGAAACCAAATCATACAAAATTGATGTGGAAATACATACCTGGGCAGTAAGAAAATACTTCGATCATGATAACTTTGAATTGACAAAGGCCGTTGATGCCTCGACATTTCTGAAGACAATTGAACCGGTGGTTTTTTGTTTCTTCTCGTTGGCCTGTAGCCTGTCATTCACCTTTGACAGCACTGTCACCCGTTCCTCTAACGATTCGATCTTAGATTGCAACAGGGGGATGTCCATGTAATAACGTTCAAGCCAGGAATTGCATTGGGTACATGGTGATTGATTGGGCTTTGGCATCATAGGCGAGGGTTCTTTCAAGTTACCAGGGGTTTCATTGTGAAGCTTAATTCCCGGGTAGTTAGGTTCATTCTTGAGGCATGGAGGTAAGTTGGAGACATAGTCATAGGGTTCCATAGAGTAGAGGCCATGAGAATAGGGGTATTCCTTGGATAGGAAATGTTCGATCTCCGAGTCTGAATCCTCACTCAAGACGATAGGTTTTTGGTCAGTGCTCTGCTTGGGCTTGTTCCGAGCACATCTCGATATCCATCGTGCATTTTTCTTTCCCTTACTATTGATAGTAGTATCACCTTTGCCTTTCTTCCTCACAGACTTCTTGACGGCCTTAGTATTGTCTTTAGCACACGGGTCGGCCATGGTATCGGGTAGGTCCATGTCGGGGCAATTCGAGGGTTTGACAGGGGGTAAAAGGGTAGGAGGTGGCACGGTAGGCACAACCATAGTTTCAGTAACCACAACCTTGTCCATTTGGACACACTCGGGGGTGACGAAGCTATTCCTGGATAGGAAGGCTTGCCAATAGTCACCACTAAGGCTCATCTGATGAACGATAATAACTTTGATCAAGCAGTGATGGAAAAGGATGCTATCATCCTTCTCACGCTTAAATCGTTTGGACATCTTGTATAGACTACGCAAAAGATAATGTGGCATATTCATAGGGTAGCCTATAAAATTCATCAATAATCAAAGATGATACAGAAATACCAAGCCATAACAACCTTCGCAGGTCACAAACTGCTTAACAATTGCCAAAAGATCGTGCCACCTGGGTTTGAGGGTAGTGATAGGCATACCTCTATCACAACTAACAATCTTTCTTGATGTGAATAGGAGTGGCCACGGCACCTCGTCTACTTTGGAATTTTTAAACCACCTTTTCCCTGTAGCTGGTAGTCCTGTAGCTGAGCTTAGGAATTCCTCATTTAGCTCAAGCTATATGTCTCCGACCTTAGCCTTGCATCCGTCGAAGGTGAGGGCGAACTGTTGGGTTACCGAAAGGTTGAAACCCTCGAATCTTTGGATAAACACCAGCCAGCCACTATTTTCCAAATCCTCGTGAGCATCATCGAATAGCAACAGAGTTTGGATACCGTTTGGTTCTATGCGCACCACAGGTGCCATAGAACAGAATACACAGTGAGCAGGGTGAACGGTCAAGGGTTTGAACAACGTATATGCCGGACTGATAGCTCACAGGCTTCCCCGAAAACCAACAGAGGTAACCCAGGATAGAAGGCGAGCATTAACGCCTAAGTGTGCGAAGGTGGTGGAAGGCAATAAACCTCCGCAAAACAGTCATATCCAAATGTACAACCGACGGCGCATATGGTGATTTAAATCACTATTGCAATGTGTTAAAAGTAATTCCATTCAAACCATTAATGAAAACTATGGTAAGTCGAACCAAATGTTTGCGCAAGCATAGTGTTTGCATGGTTTTAAAATCAAAACAATGTTTCGAATAAGGATTTGACCATAAAACTTATACATTGTATGAAACTATTGAGTTGAGGGTCTAATCACCATATTAATGCATTGTTATGAACCATTGAATTTGATCAAAAGCAATAGAACATCAAAGTCTATCGAATCAAGGACTCGATCATAATCATTTGAATACCATCACAGTCTCATAAAAATGAAATCATATTAACAACAGAAAAATGTCAAATGAGTAAAGGTTTTGGTGTCTTGCCAACTGTGCGACTATAATTAAATTGGAAATGCAATGAACACATAGACAAGAGTGACCATAATAATCTAGTGTGATTTTAATTCCATTGACGTGATTTCGAAATCAAATTTTTCACGCTTGCAATCATGAAAACGAGAACAAAGGCAGGTGTGCGAATGCGCGAAATAATAGTGTTGTTTCATTCAAAGATTGCGATGAAAATCAAGGGTTCCAAAACACTTGTGTAGGCAGCTTATAAGGATAGGATAAAAATGTAAAATGGTTGCCAACAAGTGCTCAATAAAAACTTATTTTCATGCATTCACACACCAAAAAAAAAAAAAAAATCATTTCTCGACAACAACAAGGGTTAGATCTTGGTTAGCTTACCTGGAAAATGTAATTTTTCCCTTTATTTTTTATTTACCGAGATCACACATACCACATGACAAAGAGCATATGCAGACAACAAAACTCTTTCCGCTCTGTTTCTGATCCATCGAGATCGCAGAGAGTGCAGGGAAAAAAGTGTACGCAAATCGAAAAGAGTAGCAACCTGAAAATTAAAAAATAGAAAACCGAAGCAAAACCGAAATATTATCTTTGTAAAAATTTTAAATGGCATATTCAGGCTTCATACCTCCAGATCTGACTGAAATGGTCATATTTTGGGAAAATGAAAATAGATTTTCAAGTGAAACGAAAGGTGTTCCTTACTTAAACGAGTGCTCTTGGTGCAATGGAATAGTCCTCTCATCCCAAAAATATATGGAAATGGAAGAAACAAAGATGTGGCAACATGGCTTCACAATATTGATCTACAAAGGAAGTGGGTCTTCAAATGTGCTCTGATACCATATTCTACAACACATGTATTCCAACAGAAAATGAACACCTTTGGTAACCACTCACACAACTAGATCAAAGATCAACACACTGATGTTTTTAGGTGGTAAAACCCTTGTGCGGAAACATCCACATCCCCGGCCAACATGGCCACATGGCGCAATTTATTAATGCAAAGAAAATATTATAGAGAGAACTACAATAGAATTTCTCACAATCAATCATCGAAAAATGACCCTCCATGCTCTTTAAATATATATCATGGACCAATCGGGTGTTAAGCCACATATCAATGTAGTCATTAATATCAATAAGAATATGAGTCATCAAATCAGTCTATGTTGAAAACATATTGTGACCTTCGGATGACCTAACTACATATACATACTAATGGCTAAAGAAAAACACTTTTACCTAATGACACATTAGACCAAGTTGATCTTAACTAAGTCCTAAGTGTCTAAATATCCTAGCAAAAAGAAAACAATTCAAGGGAAAACATTTGGTGATATCTACATATGAAAAAGAAATGGAAGCAATTTAACATACAATAAAAAAATGGCTATAGTCACTCTCATTGGGAGGCACTTTAAAGTCAAGACAAACCATCATAGCCTAAAGTAATTTTTGACGCAAATATTGTCATCATAAGAGAAACAAAAATGGGTAGAAAAAATGCAAGGGTTTGATTTTGAAATAATCTACAAAAAGGGAAAGGATAATGTAGTAACATATGATGTTTCTATAATAGAAGAAGACACAAGATTATATTATGTTACATCTTATATTCCTACGTAGCTGGAAGAAGCTCTCCATGAATGGAAAATTGACAATAGTACTAAACAAAAAATACAATGTATAAAGGAAGGGGAAATCTATTAAGAACCTATACTAGATCTGCAAATATACTTCAATAAGACCAAAAATAAACCAAACCATTCACCAAAATGTTGAACACAATAATATATGAAAACCACTATTTATTATATCAGACCCTTGAGGTAACGAAACATCATACAATGGATATTATTATGGAAAGGATCCTCTCCTATTCACTTACCTCTTCAAGGGGGCATCCTCCTAATGAGCTTCAGCTCCAAATACAATATTTCTCTTCATGTCCCACTACATTGCTTGAACCCCTTTATATAGTGATACCATCACCTAAGAACATTCTAGAGGAGGAATATTCTAGAAGTAGAACCTTCTAAGAAGTCCTCTTACATTTATTATATCTAACTACCCATTTATTATATCTAACTACCATAGTGGGCCTTATTTAATAATATAGTGAACATAGTCCACCTTACATTAAATGGCCTCCACTGTTATCACTATGGGCCCTCTGGGCCCTCCCACTGCTACCTCTCTAGCTACCTAACATTCCATCCCTCTTATGAAAGTGTTGTCCTCAACGCTTGATGTACAACCATATACAAGGATCCCATGGATAATTGTGGACTATAATGTTGAAGAAGACTGGAGAACCAAGGTCCCATGTAGAAAGGAAAGCCACCATGCTAAAGTAGTCCAACCGCCATTGTAAACTTGGGTCCCATGTCTAAGTGATAATGTGAACTCCATGTGGAATATTTTGGAACCCAATAACCAAATCAAAATGATGCTCCAAAGACTGACACTTGTCATGTGGATCCAAATAAGAATATCCATCCACACAGTGGAAAAGGGCCGTAGCAGAATCTGGAAGGAATAATACCATTGTAGAATATGAAGGATGGACACTGGTAATAGTCATTGGCTCTCGATTTTTCACATTGATGATCTCTACAGAAGGTGGATTAGAGTCATCAAATAAAATATGAAAGTGGTTGTCATCCCAGAAATGAAAACTATTCATATAACAATCATCACAATTAGCCTCAAAATCATACCAAGCATATATTTCTTGATTATATTCATCCATGATGCAAGTATGAAGCCCTAGTATTAGGATTGGAAGATGCCATGAGAATGAAAATTAAAAACTTGGAAGTCTTTGGCGATGCAGAGCTAATCGTAAAATAGGTAAATCGTCAATACCAGGCCAAACATCCTAGGTTAAGATCTTATCGAAACTGTGTTTTGGATATGATCGAAAAAAAATTCTCCTCTATTAATGTTCATTATATTCCAAGAGTGGAAAATCAACAGACCGATGCGTTAGCCAAAGAAACATCAACATTCACACCTCCCACTTCTTTCAAATTAAAATACCATATACTAATGAAACATAGTCCTTCCATACCAAATAACATACAACATTGGCAAGTTTTTGAGGACGATGAACAACTCCAGAAATTTTTAGAGACAGTAGATGACTTTGTTGAAATGCATGTCGACCAAGAAAACCAGAACGATCCTATTTGGATCATGTAGGAAGGCGAAGAACCCCAAAAGTTTCATGATAAAATCACTAACCACAGGATGCTCGTTTTAAAAAATAATCAGATACATAAGGGTCTGATCCCATTAGAAAGGCTATTTAGTCATGATGGCATCCCTTTGAAGTCTGCCTTACAGCCTCAGCCAGAGGAGGTCGAGGACTGTGATATAGGTACTAAAGAAGATCCTAGGTTGATGAAATTATCTGAATATCTATCTCCTGAAATCAAAAGAAAGTATGTCGAGTTACTTAGACAATATAAAGACGTTTTTTCTTGGTCTTATGACGAATTGAGAACTTATGACACTACCATTATGGAGCATAAAATTCCTTTGAAGCCAGGTGTCAAACCTTTTAAGAAAAAAATCCGACAGATTAACCCCATCCTACTACCAGTAACAGAGAAAGAAGTCAAAAAACTCATGGACGCTAAAATCATTGTCCCACTAAGATACTCTGAGTGGGTAGCCAATTTAGTCCCAATGAGAAAGAAAAATGGTGAGATCAAACTATGTGTAGATTTTAGAAACCTGAATCGATCATCACTTAAAGACAATTATCCATTACCTAAGATGGATCATGTTTTAGAAAAAGTAGTTGGAGCTAAATAAATGTCCATGATTGATGGTTTTTCAAGTTATAATCAGATTGTTGTACATCAATATGACAAAGAAAAAACTGCGTTCAGTACCCTTTGGGGTACTTTTATGTATGACAAAATGTCTTTTGGTTTAATGAATGCAAGGGAAACTTTCCAACCAGCCATGGATATCGCTTTCGTGGGCGAAAGAGATAAGTTCGTTGTTATCTATCTTGATGACCTAACTGTTTTCTCTAAGTCTAATGCAGAACATTTAATACACCTCAAACAAACTTTCGAGAAATGTCACAAATTCGGTTTGTCACTTAATCCCAAGAAATCCCATTTCGCAATGCAAGAAGGTAAACTCTTGGGTCATATCGTGTCTAGATATGGAATCAAAATCGATCCCAAAAGGGTCGAGGCGATAGACACCATAAATATTCCTATAAATGTAAACGAAATTAAGTCTTTTTAGGAAAAATAAACTTCTTGAGAAGATTCATCCCTAACTTTGTCGAAATTGTTAAGTTGATTACAGATATGATTAAAAATAACAATGAGGTGAAATGGAAAAGCGAAGCCAAAGCGTCGTTTCAACGAATCAAGAAATTAATAAGTGAAGCACCAGTCCTAGAAAGCCCGGATTACAAAAAAGAGTTTTTGATTTTTTCTTTTGCCTCTAAACACACAATCGCAACTGTCTTGTTACAGAAAAATGAGGAAGGTTTTGAGCGACCTATAGCATTTTTTAGTAGAAGTCTCAGAGATGCTGAGATGAAATATGACATATTGGAAAAAAAATCTTAAGCAATGGTAAAAGCTCTCAAGGCTTTTAGAACCTACGTTTTTCACTCAAAGATCATTTCCTACATGCCTTCAAGTTATGTTAAAGATATACTAGTGCTGGAAGAAGAGGCAAGTGGTTGGCTAAAATCTAGGAGTTCGACCTGGAAGTCAAACCAACTAAAATTATCAAAGGTCAGGGTCTAGCCAAATTGTTAGCCGAATCAAATTTGAGAGTACTTGGAATAAATCAACTACAAGAGACCGAGGGATTTATAGAAATAGATGAGCTTGACATTACTGCACCCACAACTGAGATCCAAGACAAGTTCTCCACTTCAGTCTGGTATCACGATATTGTTTCTTACCTGCTGACCCTTCAATGTCCCAGTGAGTTAACCCCTTCTAAAACTAGGACACTGAAGTTACATGCTATAAAATATTGTATCATAGATGGTAAATTGTATTGGAAAGACCCTTTGGGTTTCCTGCTGAGCTTCTTAGTCGAGACCGAAACAGAAAGGGTTCTCGGTGAATTCCACGTGGGAGTGTGCGGAGGACACCGTGCTTGGATTCACATTATAGGTTTATGGGATCCCCTAATCCGACACCTTTATGTTTACTTTACCTTGATGCAAATGGAATCATATGAAACCTAGTAGAATGGTTAATTTGGTTTTGATTATCTTATACAGATCTGAGGTCGGTTTCAGAAAAGGAAATCTATTGAGAACCTAACTCGAGAAAATTGGATGTTTTATCTTTGAAGAATATTCAAAATCAAATGCAAAGATCCTAAAGTATTATCTCAATTTCCCTCTCCATCCTTTTCACAAAGTGGAATTATTGACTCCATTTACCCAATGAAGGCACTTGGTCTACATGTTCTTCTCGTCCCACAAGGAAACGAGATCCCTAGATGGAGCCTAATGTTGATATGAAGTTTAATTTTGTATCCCTTTAAACCTGAAGCTTAGCTTTTTTCTAGTCATGGAGCCTCCCTTAATCCTAAAAAAGAGTCAAAAGTCTTTCAATTTTTCACATTTTGTGATTCGGCATTTCACAAAGCATGTTTTCCTAATTAACAACTCCAAATTTCCAGGTGCCGAAATCTCGAAAAGGATTTATATTTAAGTAATAATAAAAAGGAAAAAGTAGGTGCTTTAAACCCTGATGCGTGTTTCACAAAGTATCCTCTAATTGTGATTAATTAAACTCTTAAAAACGATCAACAAATTAATCTTTCACGATTCGGGTTTCTTTGTATCAAACTGTTGTCAAAGTACTAGCCTTTGAACTCCCGGTCCCCGATTTTCCCAAAGGAAGAAGTTAATTACTAATCTTAATTGATTAAAGAGTTAATACAAGTAATCAGCGTCTAAACTAATCCCATCGTGATTTCGCGATTCGGGGTTTTCTCATGACATATGTCATGGGTACAAGATCCCCGAAATTCAGAAATGCGAAATCGCGAATTTTCTTTAAAAAAGTTTAAAACGAATTTAAGTTAGTTTAAAATGAGATTATTAAATATTAAAACGACTTTTCGTGTTTCACATTTCGGGATTTAGTGAAAGAAGTCCTTTTGAAGATCTAGTTTGAAATCGTCGATATACGGTAATATATGTAACAGACGAATAGAGATATTTTTGACTTAACTGCGTATCTCTGGGCATATCTCCCTCATTAAGACATTAAAGTTTTATCACATGTTTCAGTATGTCCGTCGTAAGAAGAGTTAAAGGTTAATAAAGGTTTGGTTTCTTTGAATTTTCATTCCTATTGTTTAGACTCAGAAGTGAATTGCATTCAGCAAACTAACACATTTCTCTCTGTGACAGAAATTCATACTAAAAACGAACATTATGGCACCTAGAAAGGCACCCAAGAAAAGTGAAGAAGAAGCTGAAAGTTCAAGCCTAGAAGGGGATGTTGTGTCTGATACTACACCGCATGCCATAGATTCCATCAAATCGTGGAGGCAAATTTTTGAAACCCTGGACTATGAAATCAAGAATTTTCCCGATGATTCTGAAAACAAACTCCGGGACATAGAAGAGTCTGAACTTCATACAGTAGCCACGCACCCACGACTCATGACATACAATGACATGATCAGTTCGGATTTGGAGAGGAGAGACGTGCAAACCAGAATCATTCTAGATATCCATGGGGTCATCATCGGCTCTTTCAGACTGAAGCATATACAAGTAATGTATAAATTGTCTCCCAATTCTAAATACATTTACAATAAAGAATTTGTAAGTGAATTTCAAAGGAAAGAATGCACAGAAGCAGACCAAACATACCCCAGCATAATCAAAGACTAGTGGAGACACCCACCAAAATTCAGGGCCAATACCCATAATGTTTATGCCACAGCCTCTTTGAATGAGTACATGGTTTATGTGGCTATGATGTTATGTAGACTTTTCGGGAAGAAAAGTCCTACTCATTTCCCTGCAGAATCGGTGCCCCTTTTACATGAAGCAGCCGAAGGCTATAGCTTCAACTGGAACAAAATTATATCAGATAACCTAGCTAAGGAGGTTATGGAGTATCAAACCGCCAAATCCAATGGCCAACCAGTAGCCTTTTACATGTTAGCATATATCATGGACGTTATATGTTTCACAACTCCTTTCCCTTTGATGAATTGGAGTTGGAACCTAGCTTTCCCTGAACCTATTCATGAATATCATTATAAGTTGTAGGAAGAAAATGTTAAGGATTATTTTTACGAAATTTGTCATTTCATGGTGATACTAGTGCAGCAGATGTTGTATGGTTGTGCACCCCCCCGTATTTCGGAGTCGGTCATAGGAAATATCAAGGTGTTTTCTGATTGGTTTATTGAGAAAAATTTCTCCTATATCAGGGTTTTCGGATGTTCTATCCCTCCTCGTGCACTTCCCAAATTCATCCCTAACAGGCTGGTGTGCAGGGAGGTAGCTCATTAGATAATAACAGGTGATATTGGAATAGAACTGAAGACAACTCAAAAGAAGTTTTGGCCAATCTTTCCCGTACAGATTGGAAGGTTTTTGCTACTCAACTTGGGTCATTCCAAGGTTGAAGCTGCAGCTCTAGAGGAGGTCAAGTTGGTGAATCTCGAACATAGGAAGCATGACCCTTATCAAACAGTGGGAAGCCACATGGTTGACTGTGGCATGAAAGCATTTGAACATGAGGAATCCCCTCGCGATGACATTTTCAAAGGGGTCAAAACCTGTGAGGAAGTGTTAGACAAGGTACAGGTGTTATCATCTGAATTGAAAACCAATCTTCTAACTTTCCAGAGACATAGACGAAGCGGTTTTCCCAAAGTATTGTAGGGAGAAATAGCAACATCCCCTCCAGAACAAGAAAAAATTCCCCCGGGCTTCGGACAGAAAACACGGAATAAAGAAGACACCAAGGAAAACCCACGGGAGGTAGAAGGGTCTTCACAAAACAAATAAGTCCCACAAACAGAAAATTCAGGAGCAGAAGCAAAAAAAGCGTCTGAGACACCACCCGAGTCCAGTCAATCTACCCCCTCTTCGTCATCTACCATTCCTATTGATACTCCCAATACAACAGGGGAAACAAAATCCACAGAGTTAGGTAATCCCATCACTTCCTTGACCCCTTTACAATCTACTTTTGGTTTCCCTCAGGTAGGATTCATATATGCTAGCGACCTCGACCCTATCTCCAGAGAAGAAACTCCTCCCTCTGATTACTTCTTCAATAAAAAGAGGAAGGTTGTATTACAACAGGATATGTATATGAGAGAAGGTGGTATGGTAAAGAAACACAGAGTGCTGGTGGATGGGCAAAACTTGGAAGAGGGAGATTTCGCTACAGAGGTGGCGGGCTCCATGGGAGCACTGGCAACAACAAATATTTTCATGGTTAGAAATATGATAGCAAGGTTGGAACAGAGTAACCACAGGATAACCTAGTTACAAGATCAATTAAAAGATACCGAGAAAATTATCAAAGAACAAATAAATAAAGGTCTAGAGAAGGCTAGAACTGTTGACAAACAAGAAATTCAATCGCTTAAGACAAGTCTGGACGAGATGAACAAGAAAATGCAAACTAGCCAAACACTAGTTATTCGGCAAGAAGAATTGGTAAGATAACTATAGGCTAAATTGAATTCAATTAAAGGTCAGGTTATAGACCTGAAAATTTTTCAGGACCAATCACTGGAAATACATGCAAAGATAGAAGTTGAGCAACAGAAAGTAATCTCCCAAATAGAGATTATTCAGAATTATTTTTCGGAAACAAGCAATGCTTTTGATAACATTATTTTTATAGAAAAAGAAGCTAAAGCAACAAGGGCCACTTTCCAAAAGGCAGTTGTATGTTCTGAAAAAGAAGAAGTATCAAAAATTCTAAATCTTTATGTCACAGAGCAGATTAGAGGCGATATCATGCTCAAGGTATGGGAAAACAACATAGTAGAATATAAGAAAATAGTCAAAGAAATCAAAGATTATTGTGAAAGAATCTTTGATTTATTGGACAAGGAATCATTAGGTATTCGAAGAAACAATTTCATTGGGAAATTAGGACAGATAAACATTGTAAGACACCAGTTGAATTTCAAACATGGTTTGAACGAAATTCAGTTGGAAATCTCACAATTAAAGGAAGTGGATGTTACCCTAATAGACAAATGGCTAGTGAAACCAAAATTGAAATTTCAATCAATTAAGTTTGTTGGTAAGGAAATTGAAGATCAGCTTCTAGAAACTCAGAGAAAATTCTATTTATTTGAAGCAAAGGATCTGCCAAAGTCTCCCATAAATTTCATACATTTTCTTGAAAAATGTATTGAATGTATCAGATAAAAAGAAGGAGATACTTCAGTAAAACAACGAAGTATCATTTTGAAAACTTATATTATCGAGATGATAGGAAAACAAATGATAATCATGCAAACGGTTGGAGTTTTCAATTCTTGTAACCGTTTGCCTCTAGGAGTTAGGAGATCACCAACCAACAATCATCAGGGGTTTGGTATAAATTAAATTTGAGGATACTGAGAATGGGATTTTTCTGCGCACATTGTAAAGAAGAATTTATAAATATTTTTGAATTAATACAAATGCAGATTGAAGATTCCAGATCTGGTCGAGTTTGAGTTATGTGTTTCTCCGTTGTTTCATATTTTTCATATATCTTTTTAATGAATGCTTAACTACAATTTAGTACAACCTCTACTGTGGTAATTAATTATTCTTGCAATCTAATCGTTTACAGCCTTTCCTTTGTATCAGCTATCAGCATATACAAGACCTGCAAATGTTTTAGATTTCAGTATCATATGCTTCATTAAGAGTTCTTCCTAACTATTTTTCTTCTTATGTCACAAAGTGAGATTCCTCTTCAATTGATGCCTCAATTTTTTCAGCAGCTCTATGTTTTCTTTTCATTTTCATGCACTTTCCCTTTTTGAAATATAACTCAGATACCAGAAACGGCCTTTAGTTTTGTCATACTATAAATTCATGGTTTTTGGAGTTCTTCTTTATGTTTTGAAACAGATATAGCGAACCTTTAAAGAACCACAAAATCTATCCTTTCAGTCTCCTTCCCTCATGATTATTCTAGTTACACTACAACCTAATATCGAACCTGGAATATCAGATCAAATGAGCATTTCTTTAAATTTATTTAACACCATCCTACAGACAGCAAATAACTGGGTTTAGTTAGAACGTTCGTGGGCAGTAATTGAAAGAGACATTAGTATCCAGGAAAACTGGGAAGCTAGACAGAGACAGTTAAGGAATCATCCATATCCCTTTCATGAAATCCACCTTTTATCCTTATCCCTCTCTTTCTTTTCAGATTCCTTGACAATGTACTTTAGAGCCTTAAAGTACAAACTCAGGAACAACATATTTTTGGCGTCGTTGCTGGGGAACCGAAGAAACAAAACATTTCCCTGGGAAGAACGACATTGACACTTTCTATCTTTGATAGTGAACAAAGATCGAAAACCTTATAGGGCTACCCTTATCTTTCACTTGGTGACTCCACAATAAATAAACTAGCTTTTAACCGAAATAATACCAGAACAAACCCAGACGACAAACAGACTTTGCATGTTCCAGATCCAGAAAAAAATTTAAAATCAAGAAGATATCTTAAACAGACTATATCATCAACAAATAGGTTTTATCAACCTAAAACTACAGAGTCATACACTATTGATCTCTTTGAAGGATCGAATACCCCATCATATCATGGGGTATTACCTACCAATAAGATTACAACCTTTGAGCCTGGTTTGGTCTCACCTGATTTGAAAACTGAGATTTTCCCAATTTTTTCTTTCACCAATAGAGGTAAGAGATCTCCATCACTTCCCGCTCTGATTGAAACTTCTTCACTCTGTGAAGTTCATTTTCCTATCTCTCGAAACTCCTACGATCATCCTATTCTTCTTGACACAACTCCTATTCATTCTCCTTTATATTCACCCTATGAGTCTAAAGAAACTAGCACACTTTTCCCTAGTTCCCCTTCCTCGAGTTTCCTATATCTTGATAAGCAATTTCCTGAAACCCTTCCTCATAATTTCCAAACAACAACTTCTAAATCATCAATGGTTGCAGTTGAAGGAGGTGTTGTTGGAGGTGGGGCTGGAGGAGGAGGAGCAGGTGGCCAAGTACCACCCCCTAGAATCTTTGCAAAGGTGGCTGCTAGATATGCCCCTTTGGTTCTCCCAGTCCCCCTACACGACTTACCTGAAAACTACATGAAGAATCTTCCAAAATTCACAGGAGAGGATGATTTGACTTCCGCCGAACACATCAATTTCTTTGACCAATTCGCCGATATACTTGGAATCAAACATGAAGACGTCTATTCGAGACTCCTGGTCCAAAATTTTGAAGAACAGCTAAGAACCTGGTTCTGAGGCCTAGCAGCAGAATCTATATCGTCTTATGAGGAACTTGAAAATGTTTTTATTAGACAGTGGGGGGAAAGGAGAGACCATCTCTATTACCTAACTGAATTTGGGGCTCTAAGAAGAAACACTTAGAATCAGTCCTTGAGTTCACTCAGAGGTTCAATAAATTGTATAACAAGATTTCGGCCGAGGTCAAACCCTCCCAACCTGCAACGAAAGTAACTTTCGTTGGGGATTTTGATCCCAATTTTGCCATGTTATTGAGGGAGAGGAGATTGGTAGAACTCACCAAGATGTAAGGTGATGCCTTAGAGATTGAGTCAAACATGATGGCATCGGGAAAGTTGAAAACCAAATTTGAAACCAGAAACAAAGAAACCAAAATATATAGAGATCAAGGGGGGCCGCCTAGATGAGGAAGATCTTCGGAAGACAAAATAGATGACATGGAGAGAATAATCAAAGAGCTCTCAAATAAGATCTCAATGATGGAACTAGATCAAGCGAAAAATGAGAATTTTCCCAGAAATGATTTCAGAAGGAATCCTAACCCTAAAAATCCACCAAGACAGATTAAGAATGAGGATCAAAAAATCCAAACCCCCTTTAAAAGCGAAAACTTTATCGGAGGAGAATATGTGGATGATTTTGAGGAACTAGAAGAAGACATCAATAATCTTGGTGACGACTGCCTACAACATTTTTTAACAAAACAAAATTATGAAAGATCTGCAACTACAAAGAATAGATCCCAAAATAACAAAAACAATGGTATTATTTAAGATTCAACCTATCAGGAAATTGCAAACGATATAATGGTCGAACTCCACCAAAAGTACAATCTAAGGCCTAGAAACAAGAGCCTCGCAACTCCCTCAGTGAAAAAGATATTTCCAAGGGGTGAAATAGATGAGTCAGTTAAAAAACGTTGCAAAAAAGACTATAAGCACTAGAACCACTGACACACATCCTACCAAGACAAAGCCAGCGGAGACATCAGTTGCAAACGTGCAGAAAACGGAGGACCCTGTAATTGAAACTAAAACCTCACTACAAAAGAAAGATGAAAACAAGGGGTCAGAAAACCAAATCATAGAGGTCGACAAAACGATAAGAAGTTTTAATCTGGAAAATGAAATAAATAAAATTAAAATCCCTATACCTCTTGTTGAACTGGCGAAAAACCCAATTTACAGGAAACAAATCGCCAAATTAATCAGTTTTTCAGAAAACAAAAGCAAGGTCGATGTCATAAATGTAGAAGATAAAAAACCTAACATAATTTTTGGCCCACATTTCGACGGCGCCACAAACATTGTCGCCCCTTTCTATATCACTCTGATTGTGCACAATCACTTACTCCATAATTGTATGTTAGATTCTAGAGCCTCTCACAATGTAATTCCTAAAGCTATTATGGAGATACTTGGTCTTGAAATTACTAGACCTTATGGAGATTTATATTCTTTCGATTCAAGAAAGGTTAAGTGTATAGGCATGATAGAGGATTTAGTCGTAAATATTGCACAGATACTCGCAAAAGGAATTTTAATGGATGTGGTCATCGTTGATGTACCCCCGAAGTACGATATGCTCGTATCCAGGTATTGGGGTGCCAAACTTGGAGGATCCCTCCAACTCGACATGATGTATGCCACGATCCTGATCTTTGGAGGACAGTTCACATGTTTGTACAGAGAGACCAAGTTAGCATTCACGATAAGTGATCCACATAACCAAAACAACTACCCTATTTATATTTCCGACCAAGATTTAGGCAATTGTATCTTATCTATCGATGATGATATCGATATATGTATAGAAGAAAGTTGTGCAGAAAATAAAAAAGAAAAAGAGAAAGTAAGGCAAGATGTATATAGCACTGGTGTTTGGAAGATGTTTTGTGATGGTGCCTCGTCTTATTTTGGGGCCAGAGCTGGGGTGTTTTTTCTGGACCCTGATGATAAATTCGTTATCCCACTAGTACATATGAGCAAATTTGCGACGGCTTTTCATTGATATTGCCACACTTATCCGTCGCAATTTCCACGAAAGCCGAGATTTTTTTTCGTCGAAATAATTTCATCGCTATATCCACGATCCAAGTGTGCATGGAAACATCGACAAAATTAGCTCTCCACATGTCACCACATTCAATATCGATTAACCTTATGCATCGTCGCAATTACGATGAACTATCGTCGCAATAACAATGAAGAAATGTGGCAATTACGACGAAACTTCGTCGCAATTGGGACGAAAAGTTATGTCAAGCCAATAACTTACGACGCACATGTTGTATATGCGATGAATATTCGTGGAAA
Organism: Picea engelmannii; assembly: GCA_009831015.1. Lineage (NCBI taxonomy): Eukaryota > Viridiplantae > Streptophyta > Pinopsida > Pinales > Pinaceae > Picea > Picea engelmannii. The sequence continues at coordinate 67,365 of ML834139.1, read as the reverse complement.
ATTTCGATGAACTTGCATCGATATTGCCACGATGACTTTAGGTTTAAAAAAAAAAAATTACATCAAATATGGTATACCATATTATATGCCATATTACAATGTAATATGGTAATGCCATATTACATTGTAATATGGCATTACTATTACATTGTAATATTGTAATATGGCATTACTATTACATTGTAATATTGTAAAATTCTAATATATTGTAATACATATATCCCCTACAAATAATCAAGGCACTAATCAACCAAATATTGTAAGCATGTGTTATCATGAAGTTGGATTAGAAGTAAGGATACGAATATGACAATATACACAAAGAATAATTTGGAATATTACTTTCAAAAAAACACATGGATTGCATGAGTGAGTCATTATGCAATTTATATTACACAATACTATGACAACACTTATAAGATTTATGGATGATATCTTAAGACCATTTCTCGAACTTGTTTATTGTAGCCTCCTTGGAGTAACAGCACAAAATTCGAAGGAGAAAATATAGTTATAGCATAGTGTTGCAGCAGAGTTACAGCATAGTTATAGTGAGTTACAGCAGAGTTATAGAAAGTGTTGTATCAGAGTTATAGCGAGTTGCATCAAAGTAATAGTGAGTAACAACAAATCGAGTAACAGCACAAAATTCGAAGGAGAAAGTATAGTTACAGCATAGTGTTGCAGCAAAGTTACAGCATAGTTATAGTGAGTTGCAGCAGAGTTACAGAAAGTGTAGCAGCAGAGTTATAGCGAGTTGCAGCAGGGTAATAGTGAGTAACAGCAAGTGGAGTAACAACACAAAATTCAAAGGAGAAAGTACAGTTACAACATAGTGTTGCAGCAGAGTTACAACATAGTTATAGTGAGTTGCAACAGAGTTACAGAAAGTGTTGCAGTAGAGTTATAGCAAGTTGTAGTAGAGTAATAGTGAGTAGAAGCAAATGGAGTAATAGCAAAAAATTCGAAGGAGAGAGTACAGTTACAGCGTAGTGTTGCAGCAGAGTTACAACATAGTTATAGTGAGTTCCAGCAGAGTTATAGCGAGTTGCAGCAGAGTAATTTAATTGAACCAAGGTAATTCATGGGGTTAGCAAATTATTTAGGAATGAAGTGTCTCTTCGATGCACATTAGAAAGGGCAAGTATAACCTTTCAATTCATTGCAATTGAAAACCAAGTAACTGAATCTTTGACTTGAAAGAATTGTAATGTATCAATATTAAATCTAATGAAACTTGAAATTTCATTTGAAATCAAAGCAAATTTCACATGATACACAATGGTGGAACCTTTGATACAATGAAGGAGTTGGATAACATAACACTTGAAA
>ML834139.1:44204-57235 GCA_009831015.1 Picea engelmannii | reverse complement strand
AAATGAGTACATCAATAAAAAATAACATACTAACCTTGCAAGTTCAAAATCCGAGCTATGTAGATCGAGAATTGGATTTGTTCAACCGGTGGGTGACGAAAAAAATAAACAGCTCAAACAAAAGCCAAGAACAGTGTCGCAACCATAGCAATTGTGTCGCAAAGTCACGTATATATAGATAAAATATTCAACTAGCCGTTAACACCGACCAATGAGATAGACAAAATTTTTGTCTCTATTGCCACAAAAGTTTGTCGCTATAGTGACGAAAATCTCGACTAGGTTAAATTAAGATTTTCATCAATATTGCGACGAAATTTCATGGCAGTAACAACGAAAATCCCGCCCTATTTAAAAAAAAATATGAAACTAGTGGAAGCGTGGAAAATTTCAGTGGAATAATCCGCCCATATGTAGTAATGTCCCTTTCTCTTATAGATTATAGTGGAATACTGACCACACTAACAATGTATCCGAGTATGAAGCCCTAGTATTAGGATTGGAAGACACCATGAGAATGAAAATTAAAAACTTGGAAGTCTTTGGCAATGCATAGCTAATCGTGAAACAGGTAAATCATCAATACTGGGCCAAACATCCTAGGTTAAGATCTTATCGAAACTGTGTTTGGGATCTGATCGAAAAAAAATTATCCTATATTAATGTTCATTATATTCCAAGAGCAGAAAATCAACAGGCTGATGCGTTAACCAAAGCAGCATCAACATTCACACATCCCACTGCTTTCAAATTAAAATACCATATACTAATTAGACATAGGCCTTTCATACCAAATAACATTCAACATTGGCAAGTTTTTGAGGACAATGAACAACTCCAGAAATTTTTAGAGACAGTAGATGACTTTGCCGAAACGCATGCCGACTAAGAAAACCAGAACAATCCTATTTGGATCATGCAGGAAGGCGAAGAACCCCAAAAGTTTCATGATAAAATTGCTAACCACAGGATGCTCATTTTAAAAAATAATCAGATACCTAAGGGTCTGATCCCCTTAGAAAGTCTATTTAGTCATGATGGCATCCCTTTGAAGTCTGACTTATAGCCTCAGCCAAAGGAGGTCGAGGACTGCAATATAGGTACTAAAGAAGATCCTAGGTTGGTGAAATTATCTAAATATCTGTCTCCCAAAATCAAAATAAAGTATGTCGAGTTACTTAGACAATATAAGGATGGTTTTGCTTGGTCTTATGACGAATTGAGAACTTATGACACTACCATTATGGAGCATAAAATTCCTTTGAAGCCAGGTGTCAAACCTTTTAAGCAAAAACTTAGGCAGATTAACCCCATTCTACTACCAGTAATAGAGAAAGAAGTCAAAAAACTCATGGACGCTAAAATCACTGTCCCACTAAGATACTCTGAGTGGGTAGCCAATTTAGTCCCAGTGAGAAAGAAAAATGGTGAGATCAGACTATGTGTAGATTTTAGAAACCTTAATCGATCATCACTTAAAGACAAATATCCATTACCTAAGATGGATGATGTTTTAGAAAAAGTAGTTGGAGCTAACAGAATGTCCATGATTGATGGTTTTTTAGGTTATAATCAGATTGATGTACATCAAGATGAAAAAGAAAAAACTGTGTTCACTACCCCTTGGGGTACTTTTATGTATGAAAAAATGCCTTTTGGTTTAATGAATGCAGGGGAAACTTTCCAACAAGCCATGGATATTGATTTCATGGGAGAAAGAGACAAGTTCGTTGTTATCTATCTTGATGACCTGACTGTTTTCTCTAAGTCTGATGCAGAACATTTAATACACCTCAAACAAACTTTCGAGAAATGTCGCAAATTCGGTTTGTCACTTAATCCCAAGAAATCCCATTTCGTAATGCAAGAAGGTAAACTCTTGGGTCATATCATGTCTACAGATGGAATCAAAATCGATCCCAAAAGGGTCAAGGCGATAGACACCATAAATATTCCTATAAATGTAAAAGAAATTCAGTCTTTTTTAGGAAAAATAAACTTCTTGAGAAGACTCATCCCTAACTTTGTCGAAATTGTTAAGTTGATTACAGATATGATTAAAAATAACAATGAGGTGAAATGGACAAGTGAATCCAAAGAGTCGTTTCAATGAATCAAGAAAGTAATAAGCGAAGCACTAGTCCTGGCAAGCCCAGATTACACAAAAGAGTTTTTGATTTTTTCTTTTGCCTCTGAACACACAATCATAATTGTCTTGTTACAGAAAAATGAGGAAGGTTTTGAGCGACCTATAGCATTTTTTAGCAAAAGTCTCAGAGACGCTGAGATGAAATATGACATATTGGAAAAACAAGCTTACGCAATGGTAAAATCTCTCAAGGATTTTAGAACCTATGTTTTGCACTCAAAGATCATTGCCTATGTGCCTTCAAGTTCTGTTAAAGATATACTAGTGCAACCAAACAGTGATGGAATAAGAGGCAGGTGGCTGGCTAAAATCTAGGAGTTCGACCTGGAAGTCAAACCAACTAAAATTATCAAAGGTCAAGGTCTGGCCAAATTGCTAGTCGAATCAAACTTGAGAGTACTTGGAATAAATCAACCGCAAGAGAGAGAGGGATTTATAGAAATATATGAGCTTGACGTTACTGCACCCACAACTGTGATCCAAGACAAGTTCTCCAATTCAGTCTAGTATCACGATACTATTTCTTACCTGCTGACCCTTCAATGTCCCAGTGAGTTAACCCCTTCTAAAACTAGGACACTGAAGTTGCATGCTATAAAATATTGTATCATAGATGGTAAATTGTATTGGAAATACCCTTTGGGTTTCCTTTTGAGTTTCTTAGTCGAGACCGGAATAGAAAGGTTTATCGATGAATTCCACATGGGAGTGTGCGGAGGACACCATGCTTGGCGGGAAACAACTTATAAAATTTTAAGAGCCGGGTATTACTGGCCTAAATTATTCACAGATGTGAACACTAAAGTCCGAACTTGTACTCCTTGCCAAATGTTTACAGGCAAATAGAAAGTCCCAGCCTTACCTTTAGTCCCACTTAAAACTGAAGCTCCATTTCAGCGATGGGGTCTTGATTTCATTGGAGAAATTCATCCCCACTCCAGCACACAACACAAGTGGATTCTAACTGCTATAGACTACTTCACTAAATGGGTGGAATTTGTTCCTACGAGAAATTCAAATGACTCAGTAGTAATCAGATTCCTAGAAGAAAATATTCTATCTAGGTATGGTTGTCCCCGAAAGATAGTCACTGATAATGCGCAAACATTTAAGTCATTGGCAATGATCAGCTTTTGCCAAAAATATAACATCATACTGGGACACTCAACAGCCTACTATCCACAGGGTAATGGTCTAGCTGAATCATCTAATAAAAGTCTGATTACCATGATCAAAAAGGTTTTGACTGAAAACAGAAAATCATGGCATATCCATTTAAAATATGCTCTATGGGCTAACAGGGTAAGTACCAAAAGATCAATTAGGATTTCCCCTTTTCAAATGGTATATGGAACTGATGTCATTTTACCAATAAATATTGCTCTACCCATGATGAAACTTTGGCAAGATTCAAATGAAGAACCCAACGACGTTACCAGGAGGATAAACCAGTTGGTTGAAGTTCAGCAAAATCGAGCTGAAGTGAATGAAAGGTTACAGAGATATCAGGATAACATGAAGGCCTTATTCGATCGAAAAGATAAAGATAGAGATTTCCTCCCTGGTGATATGTTACTGAAATGGGAAGCCAGGAAAGAAGACATTGGTAAACATGGTAAGTTTGATCCAATCTGGTCCGGCCCTTATAAGATTTCGGCTTCTGAGGGAAAAAATGATTTTTTATTATAAAATCTTGATGGAAACATTCCCAATGCCCCTGTAAATGGATGGCACCTCAAACACTTCATGCAGTAATGTATTTCTAAACTATCATTGTACATACCGGTTTGTTTTCATGCTTACTGTATAGTTTCATTTCCTTCAGTAAGTTTTTCCTTTAAAAAATAATAATAATAATAATAAAATTTGTTCATTCATGAGATTTCCTGACAATTAGCATGCTGATTTATTTCACAGAAAAGTTGTTGACCAACCAAGAGACTAAATATGCTGAAAAGGTGGCAGGCGCAGATAAGTATATTAATTGTCTTCCGATGAAAAAAGGTAATAAATTAATAACCTTTTGGCCAGCAAACTAGGAGTTAACAAGGTATGAGATTACGCTCTGAAAATTCAATTTAAATTACCCTAAGAGATACAAATAGATAAATTATTAGGTCAGTCGATGCTGATGCTATCACTAAAATTTTCAATTATTTTTTTTTTTTTAAAAGGGCGGGGGGGGGGACTTAAGGAAAAGTTCTAAAGTCTAACTAAGAAAATCATTTTAAAAATGGTCATGTGTGCAATAGTCATTCTGAATCCCTTTACTTTCCCCCTAAACCTGGTAAAGCTCGTTTCCCATCCAACCCTGAATGTTTATTATAATTTCTTTGAGAAAACAAAGATCTCACTTTGTTTCTGAAAATTCTCAAATAAACCTTCAAAAATGAGAATAGGTTGAGTTTATAGTTCTTTAACTTTAGTTGAAATAGAAGTATGTCTAGGTTAATCCTAACCTTATTAGCCTTCCTAACAGGTAAATTGATTGGTTTTACTCAAGGAAATTTTTTTAAAAGGATGTCAAGAAGTTTCCCTCAAGAATTTCCCTGAAGTCAATGATGTTTGAAGGCAAGAGAGAAGATTGGCCCGGAGCTATTTAAGTGAGTTGGCAGGCCTCTGTTCTTAAAAAATTTCAAGAAGATATCTTCCCAAGTATATTACATACTGATTGATTTCCCCCACTTCATATTAGAAGAAAATATATACAGACAAATGGTGAAAGGAAATTCATTATATTGATTGCCCCCATCTAGTCCAAAGAGATGAAGAAAGGAAATTCATTATATTGATTTCCCTCATCTCAGCATTTAAATGCTAGAAAACAATGAAGTGGTGAAAGGAAATTCAATATGGGAAGTCGGATAACTTCACTGGGGTACTGAATAGGCTCGTTAGCAATGAAGCGTTATCTTTATATCTGATAAGGTTGTTATACATGAATTGCAAGATGCTCTGGTAACTTTTCTTCTTTCAATTGGATTCACATTATAGGTTTCTGGGATCCCCTAATCTGACACCTTTAAGTTTACTTTACCTTGATGCAAATGGAATCATATGAAACCTGGTAGAATGGTTAATTTGGTTTTTCTTATCTTATACAAATTTGAGGTCATTTTCAGAAAAGGAAATCTATTGAGAACCTAACTCGAGAAAATCAGATGTTTTATCTTTGAAGAATTTTCAAAATCAAATGCAGAGATCCTAAAGTCTTATCTCAATTTCCCTCTCGGTCCTTTTCACAAAGTGGAATTATTGACTCCCAATGAAGGCACTTGGTCTACATGTTCTTCTCGTCCCACAAGGAAACGAGATCCCTAGATGGAGCCTAATGTTGATACGGAGTTTAATTTTGTATCCCTTTAAACCTGAAGTTTTTCTTTTTTCTAGTCATGGAGCCACCCTTAATCCTAAAAAAGAGTCAAAAGTCTTTCAATTTTTTGCATTTCGAGATTCATCATTTCACAAAGCATGTTTTCCTAATTAACAACTCCAGATTTCCCAGTGCTAAAATCCCGAAAAGGCTTTATATTTAAGTAATAATAAAAAGGAAAAAGTAGGTGCTATAAACCCCGACGCGCATTTCACAAAGTATCCTCTAATTGTGATTAATTAAACTCTTAAAAATGATCAACAACTTAATCTTTCACGATTCGGGTTTCTTTGTATCAAAGTGTTCTCAAAGCACTAGCCCTTGAACTCTCGGTCCCCAATTTTCCAAAAGGAAGAAGTTAATTACTAATATTAATTGATTAAAGAGTTAATACAAGTAATCAACATCTAAACTAATCCCATTGTGATTTCACGATTCAGGGTTTTCTCATGACATATCTCATGGGTACAGGATCCCCGAAATTTCGAAATGTGAAATCGTGAATTTTCATTAACAAAGTTTAAAACAAATTTAAGTTAGTTTAAAATGAGATTATTAAAGATTAAAACGACTTTTCACGTTTCACATTTCAGGATTTAGTGAAAGCAATCCTTTTGAAGATCCAGTTTGAAATCGTCGATATACGGTAATATCTGTAACGGGCGAATAGACATATTTTTTACTTAACTGCATATCTCTGGGCATATCTCCCTCATTAATACATTAAAGTTTTATCACCTGTTTCAGTACGTCCGTCGTAACAAGAGTTAAAGGTTAATAAAGGTTTGGTTTCTTCGAATTTTCATTCTTATTGTTTAGACTCAGAAGTGAAATGCATTCAGTAAACTGACGCATTTCTCTCTACGACAGAAATTCATTCTAAACACGAACATTATGGCACCTAGAAAGGCACCCAAGAAAAGTGAAGAAGAAGCTCAAAGTTCAAGCCCAGAAGGAGATGTCATGTTTGATACTACGATGCATGCCATAGATTCCATCAAATCGTGGAGGCAAATTTTTGAAACCCTGGACTACGAAATCAAGAATTTTCCCGATGATTTCGAAAATATACTCCGAGACATAGCGGAGTCTGAACTACATAAAGTAGGCACTCGTCCACGACTCATGACATACAATGACATGATCAGTTGGGCTTTGGAGAGGACAGACATGCAAACCAGAAGCATTATGGACAGCCAAGGGTCGTCATCGGCTCTTTCAGATCGGAGCATATACAAGTAATGTATAAACTATCTCTCAATTCTAAATACATTTACAATAAAGAATTTGTAAGTGAATTTCAAAGGAAAGAATGCATAGAAGCAGACCAAACATACCCCGGCATAATCAAAGACTTGTGGAGACACCCACCAAAATTCAAGTCCGATACCCATAACATTTATGCCACTGCCTCTTTGAATGAGTACATGGTTTATGTGGCTATGATGTTATGTAGGCTTTTCGGGAAGAAAAGTCCTACTCATTTCCCTGGAGAATGGGTGCCCCTTTTACATAAAGCAGTCGAAGGCTATAGCTTCAACTGGAACAAAATTCTATCAAATAACCTAGCTAAGGAGGTTATGGAGTATCAAACCGTGAGATCCAATGGCCAACCAGTAGCCTTTTACATGTCATCATACATCATGGACGCTATATGTTTCACAACTCTTTTCCCTTTGATGAATTGGAGTTGGAACCCAGCTTTCCCTGAACCTATTCATGAATATCATTCTAAGTTGTGAGAAGAAAATGTTAAGGATTCTTTTTACGAAATTTTTCATTTCATGGTGATACCAGTGCATCAGATGTTGTATGGTTGTGCACCCNCCCCCCCCCCCCCCCCCCCCGTATTTCAGAGTCGGTCATAGGAAATCTCAAGGCGGTTTCCAATTGGTTTATTGAGGAAAATTTCTCCTATATCAGGGTTTTTGGATGTTCTATCCCTCCTCATGCACTTCCCAAATTCCTCCCTGACAGGCTGGTGTGCAGGGAGGTATCTCATCAGATAATAACAGGTGGTATTGGAATAGAACTGAACACAGCCCAAAAGAATTTTCGGCCAATCTTTCCGATACAGATTGGAAGGTTTTTGCTACTCAACCTGCGTCATTCTAAGGTTGAAGTTGCAGCTCTTGAGGAGGTCAAGTTGGTGAATCTCGAACATAGGAAGCACGACCCTTATCAAACAGTGGGAATCCATGTGGCTCACTCTGTCATGAAGGCATTTTAACATGAAGAATCCCCTCGCGATGACATTTTCAAAGGGGTCAAAACCTATGAGGAAGTGTTAGACAGGGTACAGGTGTTATCATCCGATTTGCAAACTAGTCTTCTAACTTTCCAGAGACAGATGAAGCGGTTTGCCCAAATTATTGCAGGGAGAAACAAAAACATCCCCTCCATAACAAGAAAACAATCCCCCAGGCTTCGGACAGAAAACACAAAATAAAGTAGACACTAAGGAAAACACACAGGAGGTCGAAGGGTCTTCACAAAACAAAGAAGTCCCATAGACAGAGAATCCAGGAGCAGAAGCAGAGAAAGCGTATGAGACACCTCCCGAGTCCAGTAAATCTACCCCCCCTTCGTCATCTACCATTCATATTGATACTCCAAAGAAAACAGGGCAAACAAAATCCACAGAGTTGGGTAATCCCATCACTTCCTTGACCCCTTTACAATCTACTTTTGGTTTCCCTCAGGTAGGAGTCATATATGCTAGAGACCTCGACCCTATCTCCAGAGAAGAAATTCGTCCCTCTAATTAATTCTTTAGTAAAAATAGGAAGGTTGTATTAAAATAGGAGATGTATATGAGAGAAGGTGGTATGGTAAAGAAACATAAAGTGTTGGTGGATGGGAAAAACTTGGAAGAGGGAGATTTCACTATAGAGGTGGCGGGCTCCATGGGAGCATTGGCAACAGAAAATCTTTTCACGATTAGCAATATGAGAGCAAGGTTGGAACAAAGTAACCACAGGATAACCTAGTTGCAAGATCAACTAAAAGATACCGAGAAAAATATCAAACCATAAATAAATAAAGGTTTAAAGCATGCCAGAGTTGTTGACAAGCAAGAAATTCAATCGCTTAAGATAAGTCTGGACGAGATAAACAAGAAAATGCAGACTAGCCAAATACAAGTTATTCGGCAAGAAGAATTGGTAAGACAACTACAGGCTAAATTGAATTCAATTAAAGGCCGGGTTATAGACCTGAAAGTTTTTCAAGACCAATCACTAGAAATACATGCGAAGATAGAAGCTGAGCAACAGAAAGTAATCTCCCAAATAGAGATTATTCAGAATTATTTTCAGGAAATAAGCAATGCTTTTGATAACATTATTTTTAGAGAAAAAGAAGCTAAAGCAGCAAGGGCCACTTTCCAAAAGGCAATTGTATGTTCTGAAAACGAAGAAGTATCGAAAATTATAAATCTTTTTGTCACAGAACAGATTAGAGGCGATATCATGCTCAAGGTATGGGAAAACAACATAGCAGAATATAAGAAAATAGTCAAAGAAATCAAATATGATTGTGAAAGAAACTTTGATTTATTGGACAAGAAATCATTAGGTATTGGAAGAAACAATTACACTGGGCAATTAGGATAGATAAACATTGTAAGACACCAGTTGAATTTCAAAGAGGGTTTGAACGAAATTCAGTTGGAAATCTCACAATTAAAGGAAGTGGATGTTACCATAATAGACAAATGGCTAGTGAAGCCAAACTTTAAATTTCAATCAATTAATTTTTCTAGTAAGGAAATTGAAGATCAGCTTCCAAAAACTCAGAGAAAATTCTATTTATTTGAAGCAAAGGATCTACCAGAGTCTTCCAGAAATTTCATACATTTTCTTGAAAAATGTATTGAATGTATCAGATCAAAAGAAGGAGATACTTCAGTAAAACAATGAAGTATCATTCTGAAAAATTATATTATCGAGATGATAGGAAAACAACTGATAATCATGCAAATGGTTGGAGTTTGCAATTCTTGTAATCGTTTTCCTCTAGGAGTTAGGATATCACCAACCAACAATCATTAGGGGTCTAGTATAAGTATAATTTGAGGACACTGAGAATGGGCTTTTTCTGGGAACATTGTAAAGAAGAATTTATAAATATTTTTGAATTAATACGAATGTAGATTGAAGATTCCATATCTGGTCGAGTTTGATTTATGTGTTTCTCCATTGTTTCATATTTTTCATATATCTTTTTAATGAATGCTTAACTGCAATTTAGTGCAACCTCTACTGTGGTAATTAATTATTCTTGCAATTTAATCATTTACAGCCTTTCCTCTGTATCAGTTATCAGCAGATACAAGACCTGCAAATGTTTTAGATTTCAGTATCATATGCTTCATTAAGAGTTCTTCCCAACTATTTTTCTTCTTCTGTCACAAAGTGAGATTCCTCTTCAATTGATGCCTCACTTTTTTCAGCAGCTCTATGTTTTCTTTTCATTTTCATGCACTTTCCCTTTTCAAAATTTAACTCAAATACAAAAAATGGCCTTTAGTTTCATCATACTATTAATTTAGGGTTTTTGGAGTTCTTCTTTATGTTTTGAAACAAAAATAGCGAACCTTTAAAGAAGCACAAAATCTATCCTTTCAATATCCTTCCCTCATCACTATACCAATTACACGGCTACCTAATATCGAACCTGGACTATCGGATCAAATGAGCATTTCTTTAAATTTATTTAACACCATCCTACAGGAAGCAAATAACTGGGTTGAGTTAGAACGTTCGTGGGCAGTAATTGAAAGAAACATTAGTATCCAAGAAAAATGGGAAGCTAGACAGAGACAGTTAAGGAATCAGCCATATCCCTTTCATGAAATCTACCTTTTATCCTTAGCCCTCTCTTTATTTTTGGATGCCTTGATGGTGTACTTTAGACTCTTAAAGTACAAACTCAGGAACAACAGAGGCCATCTGTGAAGCCATCTACAAATTTAGCCAATATATCATTCAATGTGTCATACAATTGAGATTTGAACGTTTCAGTAATTTGTAGAATTTTTTTGAGGGTTTGAGAGGAAATAGCCATCTAAGTACTCTATTAGAATTTATGAACTCTGTAGTCCCACTGCCTTCATGAAAAAACATCAAAAAATAGAACAAAAAATTACGGTAGAAAATCACGGCTTTCTTCCGGAAAAACCCTGAAAAAACTGTTGAATTTAAAATGTTCATAACTTCACTTCCCGGACTCCGTTTCAGCTGATTTGTTTTTTGAAATTGGGTATTTTCCGAGAGGAATTCAAATACCCAATTTTTTTCTCCAAATTATGCTCATAAATGTTCATATCTGAACCTGAAGTGCGTCGCCCTCTTCTTCTCCTCTAGAAAATTTCTGCAAAAAGAGCAAAAAGTTTATTCCCTTCTTTGGCCAAGGAAAGTTCTCTGATACCAATTGTTAAGAACCTATACCAGATATGAAAATATAATTCAAGAAGACCAATAATAAACCAAACCATTCACCAAAATTTTGAACACAAGAATATATGAAAACCACACTTTATTATATCAAACCCTTGAGGTAGGGCAACACCATACAATGGATCATATTATGGAAGATATCCTCTCCTGTTCACTTGCCTCTTAGAGGGGGCATCCTCTTAATGAGCTTCATCTCCAAATACAATATTTTTCTCCATGTCCCACTACATTGCTTGAACCCCTTTATATAGTGTTACCATCACCTAAGAACATTCTAAAGGAGGAATCTTCTAGAAGTAGAACCTTCTAAGAAGTCCTCTTACATTTATTATATCTAACTACCATAGTGGACCTTATTTAATAATATAGTGAACCTAGTCCACCTTACATTGAATGACCTCCACTATTATCACTATGGGCCCTCTGGGCCCCCCCACTACTACATCTCTAGCTACCTAACAAACTCTATGGAACATCAGAAGTGGAAGGGAGATATACTTTGGTACAAGGGTAGAATATTTTTTATCCTCGCAATCAAAGTTGAATCAACAAATATTCATGGAGTCTTGTGACTCTCTGATGGCAATACATGCAAGGTTCCTTAAAACATATCAAAGGATCAAAAGAGATTTCTTTTGGGAAGGAATGAAGAAAGATATTCAAACATTCACAAGAGAATGTCAGATTTTCCAAAGAAATAAAAGAGAGACATTAAAATCTCCAGAGTTACTTTAGTTGTTACACATACTTAATCAAATATGGAAAGAGATTTCAATGGACTTCACTACAAGGTTACCAAATTCTGAAGGTAAGGATTCCATTTTTGTGGTTGTTGATAGACTCACAAAATATGCACATTTTTGTAGAATTCAAAGTACATATATAGAAAGTCAAGTGGAAAAAGTGTTCATGAAGGAAATTCATAGACTACATAGTCTTCCTAAGGTAATAGTAAGTGACAAATATCCAAAGTTCACAGAAAAATTTTGGAAATAATTATGGAAGATGAGTGAAACGACACTAGTTATGAGTTCAACATACCATCCACAAACAAATGGTCAAACAGAAATAGTTAACAGATGTTTAGAGGGTTATCTATCGTGTTATTATTTAGACAAAAAATCTTAATGGATTAAGTGGCTTCCTCTGGGTAGAATGGTGGTATAATAGTACCTATCAAACATCTACTAAAATGCCCCCATTTGAGGCCCTTGGATATCCAAATCCTAGTATTTCATACTTTTTGCAAGATAAGTCCAAAGTACAAGCAATAGAATCACATATGGAGAATACTACAGAAACTTTGACAATTCATAAGGAAAACATTCAAATGGCAAACAAACAAGATGAAACAGGAAGCAAATCAACATCGAAGTGAAAGAAAAATTGAGGGTGATTGGGTATTTTTTAGACTACAACCTTATAAGTAATCCACACTCAAGCAAAAGAAGAATCAGAAATTATCTCCAAATTTTATGGACCCTACAAAATTATTCATAGAATTGGAAAAGTGGCATATGAGTTAGATTTGTCTTCTTCTTTCATTCATAAGGTTTTTCATGTATCTTTCCTAAAGAGGTTTTGGGACAAAATTTGTCAGTGCAAATAGAACTTCTAGAACTAGATGAAGAAGGGAAGTTGATTCTTGAACAATAAAAATTTATAGATCATCGTTCTCTATCTCTTCATAATAGAACCATTATGGAGTACCTAATCAAGTACAATAATACACCTCTAGAAGAAGGTACATGGGAAGATGAGAAGTTCATGAAGAAACACCCTCAATTACAAGATTTTGGGGAAAAGATTTTATAAAGAGGGGGGATATGTTAAGGCCCTAATAAGCATTCATTATTATTTTATTGGTTATATTAGTAGGCCAGCTAAAACCTTTCATTGTACCTTTTTGATGCAGGAGCATCTACACGTCATCAAGCGAGCCAGCGCGCACGGAGAAAGAACACACAGCTGGACAGTGCCAGCGCGCACATTTTGAAATGCTTGGAAATTGGTGCGCCGTCGTTTGGACGAGGCATTCAAAACCAAGAGC
>ML834139.1:10692-44104 GCA_009831015.1 Picea engelmannii | reverse complement strand
TTTTCAACCACACCTTCAAGTACCATCTAGATGAGTACAAGTCTTAATGCCAAAAAACCCACTAGTAACAAGAAGTTTGGCACAAGGAATTTTTTATGGGAAAATAAAAATTGTATATAATTTATTCAAAATAATTCATCAAAATATTATTTAAGGTTTTAAAATTCTTGAAAAGTTTCCATCTAGTAAAGGCCATGAAAACACAAATTCTTTTACAAGGAGTTTATAACCAGACCAAAAGTTCCTCCTTCCATATCAAGGATGCTAAGGTCGATCTAGGGTTTAAAGAAAGAAAGGGCAGTATACCTTTCACAAGCATTTGAATTATTTTGTCTCTCATCTTAGTGACTTAATGTATTCCTTGTTTAAATTCTATGTGATGCTTATTGGTTTAGAAGGAAATAGATTCAATTTGGCTTTCCTACATAAGAATTTGTTTTATTTTCAAATTTTGATATATTTGCATGGATAATGGCCTTTAGCATAGCCACCAATACCTTCTTGGACTTCTGAGACCTATGACATCTCCTAGAAGGTAATTTTTTACACTAATTTTATTTTATATGATTTTTAGTTACAATGTTTGATAGGCTTGAGGATATATCTAAAATATTATCAAGACAGTTTATTTCTGGGAAATGGTGACTCCTTCTTGAGGACTTGGTTTTCTACTTGACCTTTGTCTTCCACCCTTGATTGGGTAAAACTTTCAAGCCTACCCTTAAATTTTAGGGTGAAAAGGTTATGTGAAGATTTGAGATGTCATTTTTGGGGATTCTCTACATAGAGTAGGTCGTTAAACAAAACCCATGTCTCATGAGCCTTAGTCAAAACGACCAAATTTCTCATGATATTAATATTCCACTTAGCACTCATTGCATTGTGTGATACTCACAAGGGTGAATAAGTCGGATTGAAACTAGAAAAGTGGATCACATGGCATAAATTATCACCTCTAGTCTTGCACTCAATAACTAGGAATTCCCAAGAGGTCACCCATCCAAAGACTCATCTCTTTTAAGCGTGCTTAATTTTGAGTTTTTCCCATAGTGAATTCCACTTATCTTGCTACCCCATTTGCAAAACCTTAGAAAGTAGCATGCCTTACGAACTATTCATTTAGACCCTTGACTCTTTATTTTAAGTAATTTGGGGGATTTTACAGTGCAACATATGAGATATTATTTTTTGGAATTATTTGCATAGAATAAGTCATTAAGAATGACCCATGTCTCTTGAGCATCAGCCAGAATGGACATAATTTATCATGATATTGAATAGTCCACTTAGCACTCATTGCATCAAGTGATTCTCACAGTGGTAAAGAAGTGGGATTGAAACTAACAAAGTGAATTTCATGGTATCAATCATCAACTCTGAGGCGTGTACCTAATAATTGGGGCTTCTTGATAGGTCACTCATCCTGAGACTCTCGTTATGCAAGCATTCTTAATTGTTGATTTTTCCTTGCTATCAAACCCACTTAGCTTGCTACCTCATTTTCAAACCTTCATTTCCAAACCTTAGCAAGTATCGTTCCTCATGAACTATTCATTTAGACCTCCATTGACTCTTTATTTTAAGGAATTTAGGGGCTCTAACAGTCCAACATATGATATATCATTATTTGGAATTATCTACATAAATTCATTAAGCATAATTCGTGTCTCATGAGCATTATTCATAATGACCAAATTTTCCATGATATTGATGAGTCCACTTAGCACTCATTGCATCAGGATATGCTCACATGGGTGAAGAAGTGGGATTGAAACTAGCGAAGTGAACCACATGGTATCAATGATCAGTTTTAGGGCTTGCACCCAGTAACCAAGACTTTTCAGGAGATCACCCATCCCAAGACTCCTCTAGCTCAAGTGCACTTAACTATAGAGTTTTCCCCACGGTGAAGCCCACTTAAATTGCTACCCTATTTGCAAAACCTTGGCATGTATTGTCCCTCATAAATTCCTTTTTAAAGTTCATCTCCATAGCTCGTCTAGCTCAAGTGCACTTAAATGTAGAGTTTTTCCCATGGTGAAGCCCACTTAACTTTCTACCATATTTGCAAAACCTTGGTAGATATTGTCCCTTATGAAGTCCCTTTTAAAGTTCATTTCCATAGCACAATAAACTTGTCAATTTTCTATCAGGATGGGATTTTGTACTAATGTAAAATTGATCGTTGGACTATGAGAATGTACCCCATATGTTGGTTACATCATCATATCATAATTGTATTTATTGTGGGTTGTGAAGAAGAGACCATCAAAAATAAAGTTTCAAGAAGTTTAAGTTTTGGAATTTTAGAAAGTGAGGTAGAGCATAAACATTCTCCAACTTGGACTATGAAAGAACAAGTCAAATCTGAGATTAAAGTGGACTTATATAACCATATTATAAAGAAAACAGTAAAGGAAATACTAAAGAGGAAAATGAAGACCATTTAGAGTTTAATTCTAAGTTTATAATAGGTATTAAAGAACATGCAAGTAAAAATACAATGCTAGATATATTACGGAAATCGAGCACATAAAGAAAACCAAGATAACTCGAAAGAGTTCTTTGTATTTTATATTAAATGAGAAAGCGAAAGCTTTCTTATATAGGGCTACAATCAAGTCGACTCAATCCACTTTATGAATGTGGGATAAACCTATAAAGTGAAATAAGTCATAAAAGCATAAACTAACCTAAAGTCGATTTGACTTTATTAATGCCTAAGTCTAATATCTAGTTGACCATTATAAACTAACATTTATTTTAACACCGTCCCTTAATGGTCAATCTACTAACTACACCAAGCCTATCCTGGAATTTTACATATTTTTCAGGGCTCAAATCCTTGGTGAGAATGTATGTAGTTTGATGCTCTATAGGACAATATTGCAGCTCAATAGACACATCTTCTTCAAGCTTCTTGATGAAGTGAAAATGTACCTCAACATGTTTGGTACACTCATGGAAGATTGGATTCTTGGCAAGTTTCATTGCCCCTTGGTTGACACATAACAAGGGTGTTGACTCTATTTGTTGCATCTGCATATTTGAAATCATCCTCTTGAGCCAAACTGCCTCCCCTGCTCCTTTTGTTGCTCCTTGATATTCTACTTCTATTGATGAAATGGATAAATCATTATACTTCTTGTTGGTCCATGTGACTGCACTCGTGCCAAGGTTGAAAACATATCTAGAAGTGGATTTTTTGTCATCAATAGTGTTAATATTTTTGGTGTAAGTACAAAATTTATTCTTGTATACTTTTTTTATTAAAACCTTTAAAAGGTTATTATAATTATATCATACAAGTCGGCTCAACAGAAATTATTATATTACCGATATTTTACTTATAATTGTAAAAAGCCCCATTGTGGCTAGTCAGCCCTATTTTATGAGTTAGTTAGGTCAAGAGTCATGTCTCTTCAAAAGACATTGTTGTGTATAAATAGAGGATAGGTTCTTCTCATTTGGACACACACTTACACACTTCTCTTGTGCATCTTGGAGCACATAAGAAGGTCTAGCGCACAATTCTTGGAGACTGGTTCTTTTGGTGTTTTAGTCTTAGTCTTTCTTGGAGAGCTATAGTGCATAATTGTACTAGTTGAAGAAATCTATATTGAGGGTTTTGGTTCTTGGGTTTTCTCCCCCAAGAGGGTTTCCCAAGATAATCTCTATGTTCTATTGTATCTATGATTGTCTATCTTTCAGTTATCCTACTACATTTGTTATTAGATTAAGTAATTGTAATTGTGTAACTAGAAAATTTAAAATTCCAACATGGTATCAGAGCAGGCCTGAATAGAAGCCAGATGCAGATCTAGAAGCCTAAAAGGGAGTCGTTTTCAGTCTAGAGACAGTTTTTGGACAAACCAATACCATCATAAGGTAGGATGACTAACAGAACAAAGATCGATGAGAAGCTAGATGGAGCTGATAACTTCAGGGCCTGGAAGTACAGAGTAACCCTCCTTCTTGAAGAACATGAACTGGATAAGTTCATTATAGAAGAGGTTCAAGAACCTCAAGAAGATGAAGCTAAGGAAAAATATAAGAAGGACATGGTGAGAGAAAAAAGGATTATTGCAGGCTCCATTAAGGACCACCTTATCCATCATGTATCATCATTATCTTCTCCAAAGCAAATGATGGACACATTAACTCGTATGCTTGAGGGAAACAATATAAATCGAAGAATGACTCTGAGATCTCAGTTGAAGAATGTGAAAATGCAGAACTCAGAAACTATTCACTCCTACTTCTCAAGAGTGAATCAAATCAAGGAGCAGATAGAAGCCATTGGTGACTCAGTAGAAGGAGAAGAGATGGTGATGACTACCTTGAATGGCCTCCCAAGGTCATGGGATGCATTCATCCAAGGAATTTATTCAAGAAAGAAGCTTCCCAAGTTCAATAGGCTTTGGGAAGATTGTCACAAGGAATAATCTAGGATAGTTGCAAGAGAAGAAAAGATGGTAGATGAATATCAAGCCCTAGCTGTCGACACTAGGAAAGGAAAGAACAAGAAGGATCATTCTTTACCTATGAAGTTTAATATGGGTCAAAGAGACAACTCAAATATCAGATATTATTGTTGTCAGGAATTAGGACACTTTGTTAGGGATTTCCGCCTCATTATGGAAATTAAGAATAAGAAAGGAAGTAAGAGGCATCAAGCTCACATAGTTGAAGATGATGAGCCTCCCAAGAAGCTTGCAAAGCAAGATGAATCAAGTGATGAGGATTATGTTCTTATCTCAGCCCTCACAGGTAGTTTTACTCATGGAAGTGACACTTGGCTGATAGACAGTGGTGCTTCCAAGCACATGGCAAGATATGAAGACTCCTTATCTAAACGTATTCATAAAGATTCACCTCACAAGGTGAAATTGGGTGATGATTATCAGTATCTAATCAAAGATGTTGGAGAAGCTTCCTACAAGTTAAACTCGGGCAAGCCAATGAAGATGAAGGAAGTTCTCTATGTTACATGTTTAAATAATAATCTTCTCTCAATTTCAGCATTGGACAATAAAGGATTTAGAGTAGCATTTATTGATGGTCAAATTCTTATGTGGCCTAGAGGGAAGACCCTTGATGATGTAGTAATGATTGGAGTTGAAGAAGGAGGACTCTACAAATTAAAAGGACATTCAGACTCCGCAATGGTTCATGATATTGTGAATCCCAATGAACTATGGCATAGGATATTTTCTCACCTACACTACAAAGATCTTTCGGTTGTGAGCAAAACGGTGATAGGTCTTCCATAAATCCAAGAAGAACAAGATGGTGTGTGTAAAGGATGTGCACAAGGAAAGAACGTGAAGCACTCCTTTTCCAAAAGTGATAGAAAATCAAAGGAGTTTTGGACATCATGCATTCATACGTATGTGGACCGATGTCAGAAGCTTCACTAAGTGGGTATGTATATTATGCATCTTTCATTGATGATTACTCGCGTAAAACTTGGATTTATTTGTTAAAAGCAAAGAATGAAGTTTTTGGAAAATTCAAAGAGTTCAAGGCTCTGGTAGAAAACTTGATAGAGCGGAAGATAAATACCTTGTGATCCGACGATGGAGATGAATTCACCTCAGAATAATTCAAGGAGTACTGCAAGGAAGTTGGGATTAAGAGGGAGTTTTATACTCCCTATAACCCTAAGCATAATGGAATAGCTAAAAGGAAGAATTGGAAAATCACAGAAGCAGTAAAGGCCATAATCCATGATCAAGATTTTCTTATGCATCTATGGGAAGAAGCAGTGAAGACGACAGTGTACGTGCAGAATAAAAGTCCCCACAAGGTGCTTGAAAACAAGACACCCGAGGAAATTTTTTCAAGAGAGAATCCAGAAGTCATCCATTTCAGAATATTTGGCTGTCATGTTTTTGTTCACGTCCCCAAGGAAAAGAGGAAAAATTTGGATCCTTTCAAACAGAAGGGCATATTTGTTGGTTACAGTGACACATCGAAGGCTTACAGGATATACATTCTCGGTCACCGAAAAGTGGAGATCAGTCGAGATGTAACCTTCGATGAGAATGAAACTTTCAGTAAATCCAAATAGATCCATGCAGAAGAGGCAGATGAAGAAGAAAATGAAGTTCCTAAAGTTCCAAAGGCAGTTGAACCATAGTAATTCATTCCAGAGGATCATGACATGGTAGAAACTCATAAACCAGTCAAGATATCTTCTCGCAAGAGAAGACCATCTTGGGCACAAGAGCTTATCAGAGATGCAGAAAAAATTGGTGCCCCGGAGAAATATTTCAGGGAAAGTAAGAAGTTGAAGCCGTATTCCAGCTACGTGGCATGCTTGTGTAACATAATGGATGCAAAACTTTCCATTTATGAAGAGGCTACAAAAAATCAAGTATGGAAATATTTCATGGCAAATGAATACCAGACCATTATGAAGAATGATGTTTGGGATTTGGTTCCTAGACCAAAGAAAAAATATGTGGTGAGTTTGAAATGGATATACAAGATGAAACACACAGTTGATGGAAGTATTGAAAAATATAAGGCAATATTTTTGGCCCGGGGTTTCTCTCAGAAGGAAGGGATTGACTATGAAGAAAACGTTTCTCATGTAGCAAGATATACCTCAATCAAGACTATACTTTCATTGGCCGTTATGATGAAATGGAAGGTGCACCAGATGGATATAAAGGAAGCCTTCTTGAATGGTGAAATAAAAGAGGAATTTTATGTGGAGAACCCACTTGGATTCGAGACACATGACAGGGAGACTCATGTGTGCAAATTAAACAAGGATTTATATGGATTGAAGCAAGCACCCAGAGCATGGTATGGTAGGATTGAAAATTTTCTGATGATCTTGGGTTTTACCAAGGGTATTGAAGATTCGGTGATTCTACTTTAAGGATGAGGATGGTGACTCGTTGATTCTACTGATGTATGTAGATGACATGTTTCTAACAGGTGCAGAAAATCTCATCACTGAATGTAAGCGAAAATTGGTTGCACAATTCGAGATGAAATATTTAGGAATGATGCACTACTTCTTGGGACTAGAAGTTCGGCAAATATCAGATGGGATTTTCCTGAATCAAGGAAAGTATGTTGTGGAAATATTGAAGAGGTTCGAGATGTTGGAATGTAAGGCCATGATTACCCCGATGGTATCAAATCTTAAGTTGTTGCAGAATACAACTTCAATATTGTGGATTCTACCTCATACAAGTAGATAGTGGGCTCGTTGATGTATTTGATTAATGCAAGACCAGATATATGTTTTGTTGTGAACACCCTGAGTCGGCATTTGGAGAAGCCCAGAAAGGTTCATTTGGTTGCAGCAAAACATGTGTTGAGGTACCTTAAGGGTACTCTATATCATGGTCTCTGGTATAGATCTGACCATGAGTTTGGATTGTATGGATGCTCAGATTCAGATTGAGCCAGCAGTATTCCTGCCGAAAGAGAACTTCCAGATATTGTTTTAGTCTTGGCTCCAGTATGGTATCGTGGAGCAGCAGAAAGTAGTCATGTGTGGCACTTGGTACAACTGAATCTAAGTATGTGGAAGCATGTGCAGTGAGCAGAGAAGCAATATAGATTCAGAAGTTGTTGTCGGGGTTATTTGGTCTTGGATTGGAGGTGACCTGCATTTGGTGTGACAACCAGAGTTCCATGAAGTTGTTAGAGAACCTGGTGTTCCATGATAGGTCAAAGCATATCGAGATCAAATACTACTATATCATGGATATGGTGCAGAGGGGAGCAGTGAGGCTCCAATTTGTGACTACCGAGGATCAGGTTGTGGATGTGTTCACCAAGCCGTTGTCGAGGATGAAGTACGAGTACTTCAGGTACAAGCTTGGTGTGGTCCCTCTTCAAAGGGAGTGACAAGTGGAACTCATCCAGCATGAAAAAGGGTTTGCACTAAGTATTGAAAAATATTATCCAGCATGAAAAAGGGCTCGCACTGATTCTGGTGGCTCTCTTCCAGCATGAAAAAGGGTTGGCACTGAGACAGGAGTGCACATGATCATGTACCGCTGAATCGTAGGGAGTGGATGTCCTGGGGACATGTTGTAGCTATTGATAAATACCCACAGACCTTGGTTGCATGGGGTGAAGTCATGTTGCACTATGGATATCTGAGGATGTATATATTTGCATGTTCAACAGTCAATGGATGTGAGCTCGTGTGGTATCAGACTTGGAATCTGTGTCTAGAAAGAATACCTTCCTAGTTAAGAGGGAGTGTTAAAAAATTTGGTGTAAATACGGAAGATATTCTTGTATATTTGTTTTATTCAAACCTTTAAAAGGATATTATAATTAAATTGTACAAGTCGGCTCAATATAAATTATTATATTATTGGTATTTTACTTATAATTGTAAAAATCCCCATTGTGGCTAGTCGGCCCCGTTTTATGGGTAAGTTAGGTCAAGAGTCGTGTCTCTTCAAGAGACACTATTGTGTATAAATAGAGGATAGGTTCCTCTCATTTGGACACACACTCACACACTTCTCTTATGCATCTTGGAGCGCATAAGAAGGTCTAGCACACAAGTCTTGGAGACAGGTTCTTTTGGTGTTTTAGTCTTGGTCTTTCTTGGAGAGCTATAATGCATGATTGTACTAGTTGAAGCAATCTATATTGAGGATTTGGGTTGTTGGGTTTTCTCCCCCATGAGGATTTCCCAAGATAATATTTGTGTTCTATTGTATGTGTGATTGTCTATCTTTCAGTGATCTACTACAATTGTTATTAGATTAAGTAATTGTAATTGTGTAACTAGAAAATTTAAAATTCTAACAAATAGAACCTGCCCAATTTGAATCTGTATACCCACACAGCCTAGGATCTGTGCTTCTGTTGTACAGAATGCCAAAGTAAAGTGTCGCTTTCACATATATCAATACTCACTTTGTTTTTGTCTAGTGATCTACCTTTGGCGTTGTCATGAATCTGGAAATGAAACTCACAATGAAACTAACATCAAGTCTAGTGGTTGTAAGATATATCAAGCTACCCACTATTTTCCTGTATACTGACTCATAAAATTCCCTAGAGTCAGTTTTGGATGAAAGTTTCAACCCTTTCTCCATATTTGTAGATGAGATTTTGCAATCTGTCATTCTGAAATTGTCCAACAAACTCCTAGCATATTTTTTTTGTGAGACAAAAATGATACTATGTGTTTTCCAAACTTCTACACCCAGATAGTAGTGTAGGAGGCCTAGATCTGTCATGTCAAAATCTTTGCTCATTTTTAATTTGATCTGTGTTATTTCACTTGCCTCACTACCTATAATAATGATATCATATGCATATATGACCAGAAGGATGATATCATTACCAACTCTTTTGGCATACATGTTGGAATCTGGAGGACTTACTTGGAACCCCTATTCATCCAATTACCTATCAATATTGGTGTATCTTTCCCTAGGTTCCTATTTCAAATCATATAGAGCCTTCTTTAGTCTGCAGACTATATGCTTCTTCCCTGGAATCTAAAAACCCTCTGGTTGATACATGTATATCTCTTCCTCCAAAACTCCATTGAGAAAGGCACTCTTCACATCCATCTGATGGACCTTCCAACCATTATGTGTTGCCATGGCTAGAACAAGATGAATGGTGCTCATATTTGTTGTAGGAGCAAAGGTATTCTCATGATCAATGTCCTCTTGTCGAGAGAACCCTTTTGCAACCAATTGTGCTTTGTACTTTTCAAGTGTACCATATTCTTTATACTTGAAATTGTTCAACCATTTGCAACCAATGGGTTTCTTCCCTGATGGAAGCAATGTGAGATCCCAACTCTAATTTTTCATCAAACTCTCATGTTCGGCTGCCATGGAATTTTCCCATTCAGGTCTCCCTTATGCTTCCTCAAACATATGTGGCTCGTAGATTTCCTTAATCTTGGCCATAAGATCAAAGTTGATTATGTTCGTTGTATGTTTTCTCTTTCCTCGCGATGATCTTCCCTCAATCATTTCTCTTATTTGAACATCTCCAATGGTATTGTGCCACCACTTGGATCTCTTCTTGGGATATTCCTCATCCAAGTCAGTATTTCCACCGTGACTTGGGCCACCTATATCTGGATCATAAATTACTAGTCTATGAGACTCCTCATGCCTGGAATCTTCCCCCCCCCCCTTCAGGTGGAGCTACTTGAAGCTTGACACTTGAATCCTCGGCCACTTCTTGCTTCTCAGTAATTCAAAACTAAGGAAAATTTTGGAAAGGGCCAACCTCCTCATCAACAACAACATCTTTGTTGAAGCTCACCTTATCGTTGTTAGTATCAACCAACTTGTAAGCCTTATGAGTGTCAGTGTACTCTGTAATCATCAACTTCTTGCTCTTTGTATCTAACTTAGTTCTCTTCTTGACTGGAATCCAAGTGTAGGTAGTTGAACTAAATACTTTAAGATGACTTACTTTGGGCTTTCTTCCAAACCATGCTTCCTGTGAGGTCTTCTTCTTCATTGCCATTGTGGGAGATATATTCAAAAGGTATACTATTATGAACACTGCCTCAACCCAAAACGTTTTTGGAACGGACTATTAAATTTTCACTATGTTAGGCTCAACCATGAGGTTTATTTCATTTTTAGCATTTACTTGAACCGTAAACAAATGAAGCTACACCATTCACAATTGCTTCAATAACCAAGATCACAAGAAGAAATACCATGCACAAGAACACAAGAAATATCCTGGGAAACCCTTCTCAACAAGGGAAGAAAACCCAACAATCCTTTTCTATATTCTCAAGAGAAAGACCTCCCACACCATAGACCTAGCACAAAAAAGGGTGCTCTCCAAAACCACGAAGCTAGTGCCCAAGAGAGGTGTGCACTTCAGCCCTAGAATATGTACTTGCTGAAATTTCCAAAATCACATGTGTGTTGTGTTTCCTCAATGGGGAAATCAGCTTTATTTATACTGGACTGGACACATCAATAGTGGTGTCTATTGGAAAAACAA
This sequence comes from Picea engelmannii, assembly GCA_009831015.1. Taxonomy (NCBI): domain Eukaryota; kingdom Viridiplantae; phylum Streptophyta; class Pinopsida; order Pinales; family Pinaceae; genus Picea; species Picea engelmannii. Next base: position 33,118 of record ML834139.1, on the reverse strand, counting down.
GGTCAGCCTCAATAACTCAGAATATAATTAATAATCACAATATTAATTATCTTTTACATTAATTATCTTTCACTTTATGGTGGGGTTGACATGTACCCTTTACATCACAATTAGGGTTACAGGTAAATCTTACTCTTAGACAATATAGCAATGGATCTCACACACCCACTAGTGCTCACCCACTAGGGGAACGTCCACATGTTCTCAGCCATAGGGACATCCTACTCAACAGATCTCTATCTCTCACAAGAGAATCATCTACACACACCCATTGGTGCTCAGCCACTAGGGGCAAGTCCACTTGTGCTCAGCCATAGGGACATCCTACTCAATATATCTCTATCTCACTGACTCTCACAGGAGAATCATCTGGACTACCACATCGTCTCAACTCAATACACAGAAGAGAATGATACACCCATCACATGGGCACCTTCACCCCTCATGGGGGTATACACATTGTTTCATCTCAAAGGACACACCCATATCATGGGCACACCCAACTCATGGGCTCTCTCACGGGTCGACTCACCCAGTCTGTGTCCTGTAGGATGTCTCATGAAGCTGTAATCATCAACACTCCCTCTCAGATAGGGAGGCATTATCCACCAAGTCTCTCACAAAATTACTTGAACTTCATCTTGGCAAGCGGTTTGGTGAAGATATCTGCAATTTGCTCGTGTAGGAAGGTATTGCACGTGTCTACTTTCCTCTGCACCATGTCTCTAATATAATGATATTTTATCTCAATTTGTTTCGATCTATCGTGAAATATAGGGTTCTCAGATAGATTCATACATCTCTGGTTATCACAATGAATAATGGAAGGATCCATCTCATGATCAAATAAATCTGTCAGGAGCTTGCGAAGCCACACTGCTTCGCAGACTACCACACTCAATGCTATATACTATGTTTCTGCGGTACTCAAGGCCACAAAGCTATGTTTCCTGCTACACCAGGAAACCATACAAGACCCCAAGGTAAAACAACAATCGGATGTGCTCTTCTAGTCCACTGCGCTCTCTGCCCAATCTGAATCATCATATCCTTGCAAACTCAAGTCTACACTAGAGGAATATCTCAGGCCATATCCAAATGTGCCTCGTAGATATCTCAATACATGCTTCACTGCTATCCAGTGAATCTGTCATGGCTAACTCATGAACTAACTAAGTATATTCACTACATAGCATATATCATATCTGGTGTTAACCAAATATATAAATGATCCAATCAGTTGTCGATACAAATATGGATCAATCTCGCCTGAATCAGTAGAAGCATCATTCATTTTCTTCAAATCCATCACCATTGGTGTAGGCATGGATTTGCACTCTTTCATATGGAACTTCTTCAATATCTCCATTGTATATTTTCCTTGACTCGGGAAAATCTCATCAATCCTCTACCATACTTCTAGTCCCAAGAAGTAGTGCATCATACCCAGATCCTTCATCTCGAATTCAGAAGTCAATGCTTGCTTGCAGTCAGCAATAAGTCTTTCTGAACCGGTGAGGAATAATTTATCCACATACAGGACCAAGATTAGGCACTCGTTACCAACAATATGATAATACAGGTTTGGATCAGTAGCACTCTTGTTGAAACCCAAAATCATCAAGAATCCATCCATTTTCTCATACCAAGCATGTGGTGTATTCTTCAACCTGCACACATGAGATTTCTCGTTGTGTATCACAAATTCTTCTGGCTTCTCGATATAAATTTCTTCCTCAATCTCACCATTTGAGAAAAGTTGTCTTTACATCCATTTGATGTAGTTTCCAACTCATGGATGTATCTAGTGCAATGATATTACGGATGGAAGTGTATCGGGCTACTGGAGAAAATGTCTCATCATAGTCAACTCCCTCTACGTGTGAGAGTCCTATGGATACAAATCTCGCTTTGTATTTCTCGACACTTCCATTAGCTGCATGCTTGATCTTATAGATCCACTTGGAATTCATTACAGACTTCCCTTCTGGTCTCGAAACAATATCCCATGCATCATTATTCAATATGGACTGATATTCTTCTATCATGGCATCTTTCCATACCTGCTCACCTGTCGCTTCTCCATGACAAGAAGGCTCAGAATCAATGATGTGGCTCATGGATAAAAATTAGCTCGAAAATCTCTTTGGTCTCTTTCTCTCTCGGGATGTGCCTTGAGGGGATGCATGTCCCTCTACCTCCTGCAGAGTGTTTTAAGCCCAAGCATGTCTTGTATTCCCTACTTCAATATCTCTAGGGATATCAATTGGATTAGCTGGAACAACTGGATCAACTAGAATAATGGTTTTCTCCCTTTGAAATGTTGAAGGGGGAGAAGGTATTGTCTCACTTTCAATCTCCATCTGAGATTCTCTGGATCTTTGAAAGGTTATCTCTTCTTCAAAGATAGCATCTATGCTTACCTCAATCTGTCTCTGACCAAGGATGTAGATCTGATATTCCTTTGAAGATTCATTGTATCCCACAAATGTACCCTTTCTCCCTGAAGGGTCAAGCTTGGATATCTTCTCTTTGGGTACATGAAAATATACGGGGCACCCCCTAGAGGAGAATAATGAGTACATCTCTAGAATCAAAACGATTTAAGGATTGTTGTCACAGCTACAACGCCTACATGTAATGTAGCAAACTTAGAAATGTAGGTTAGAGGCATGATAATTAAAACAATCAAACCTGGAGTCTTTACTTCCACTGGGTTGTTCCTCTATATGCACTGAGATTCCTCTGGATCCATGATTGCAACAAAGGTTCCTTCATCATACAAGTACCCTCATGACAATAATACAAATAATATATGCAAGTGCATACCTAAGAGTGTTGATATGATTTCTCCAATTGTAACCTAGCTGATCTTTGATCTCTGACATCTTCATGAAGAAGATAGCAACGGTGTCACCTCTTGTCATCTTGATATTTTGAAGTTGGCCCTTCAATATAAGAGCTCTAAGGGTGTTTTCACTCTCAAACATATTCTTCAATTATTCCTACATTTCATAAGTTGTCTTCAAGTTGGCAATACAAGGCAGGAGATGATCTCTTACTGAGTAGATGATTATCTTCCTTGCCTTGACGTCATCTTCATTCCTTTCTTCCTTCTCTTCATCGGTAGTTATCTCTGGTAAAAAAAATTGTATTGTCCACAATAGATATTCCTCTTCAAGAGTGATCTGAAGTCTTGACTTCCAAGAACTGAAGTTTCTTGATCCATCAATCCTATCTTCCACCAAGGTTTTGTTCTTCATATTTTCAGATTCTGCACAAACCCTTTCCAATTGAGCTAGAAAATATAATGGATAGCCTAAGCTAGAAAAATTAGGTTTTCTTGGGCTTATGACTGCCAACAATAATCCTTGAAAGTCGTAAGAACACTGGTGAGCTGAAAATCTTCTTCAATGAGTTGTAGAAACCCTAAAACCAAAAATCTGCAGAAAATTGTGGAACCCTAGAAACCTTAGGGCCAAAAATCCAAAATTCTTGGAATTTCACTTTGAGAGTCTTTGGAGGTGCGTTGAAGGAGTTCATACACTCCTATCCAAATTTCAGCCCCAACATCCAAGTGTAAAGTGAAATCACCCAAAAGGAGAGGGTCGTATGGAATTGCAGAAAACCCTAGAGGGTCGTACGGAATTGCAGAAAGGAGAGGACGGTTGCTTTAATGCTTGTGCAATGGGTTCTTCAAGACCTATGCTCTTATACCATGTTGAATTTTCACTATGCTAGGCTCAAGCATGAGGTTTATTTCATTTTTAGCATTTACTTGAACCATAAACAAATGTAGCTACACCATTCACAATTATTGCAATAATCAAGATCACAAAAGAAATATCATGCACAAGAACAAAAGAAATATCATGGGAAACCCTTCTCAACAAGGGAAGAAAACCCAGCGATCATTTTCTATATTCTCAAGAGAAATACCTCCCACACCATAGACCTAGCACACAAAAGGGTTCTCTCCAAAACCAAGAAGCTAGCGCCCAAGAGAGGTGCCCACTTCAACCCTAGAATATGTACTTGTTGAAATTTCCAAAATCACATGTATGTTGTGTTTCCTCAGGAAATCACTTTTATTTATACTGGACTGGACACATCAAAAGTGGTGTCTATTGGCACAACAGGTCCGACCTCAATAACTCAGAATATAATTAATAATCACAATATTAATTATATTTCACTTTATGGTGGGGCCGACCTATAACCTTTACATCACAATTAGGGTTACAGGTAAATCTTACTCTTAGACAATATAGAAACGGATCTCACACACCCACTAGTAATCAGCCACTAGGGAAATTCCACCTGTGCTCAGCCACATGGATGTCCTACTCAGAATATATCTATCTCTCACGGGAGAATCAACTGGACACACACCGTCTGGTGCTTAGCCACTAGGGGCACGTCCACCTGTGCTCGGCCACAGGGACATCCTACTCAACATATATATATCTCACTGAGTCTCATAGGAGAATCATCTAGAGTACCACATCGTCTCAAATCTCTACACATAGGATAACGATACACCCATCACATGGGCAGCTTCACCCCTCACAGGGGTATACACATCGTTTCATCTCAAACGACACACCCATCTCATCAGCACACCCAACTCATGGGATCTCTCACAGGTCGACTCACTCAGTCTGTATCCTAGAGGATGTCTCATGAAGTTGTAATCATCAACACAGACATGTTCTACAACATACACCTTTCCATCTCTGTGATAGTACAGTTTCACCTCTCAACCACTCCATTTTGTTGTGGAGTGTGGGGTGTAGTGTAATGTCTTTGGATCCCATTTTTAGTACAAAATTTATTGAATTATTTTGAGAATAATTCCCCACCATTATCAGATCTAAGAGAAGCAATATGGCAACCTGACTCTTTCTCTACTAATGCTTTGAACTTTTGAAATTCATTAAACACGTCAGATTTTAATTTCATAAAATACACCCAATTTTCCTACTGAAATCATTAACAAACGGAAGGAAATACATGACATTGGTGATTGATGCAGTGTTCATTGGTCCACATATGTCTGCATGAACCAGCTGAAGGACTCTCTGCACTCCCCAAGCTTATCCTTCATCAAATGGTGTTCTATGTTGCTTCCCTGCATGGAAAGCTCCACAAACTCCCTGGATCTTTTGTGGAATGTCTGGAAGCCCATCTACTAGTTTATGTTATGCCAATTGAGAGAGGTAGGTCAAGTTGAGGTGCCCATACTTCTGATGCCATAGAGTACTAAATTCAAATGCACTCTTAGTTGCTAGTGCATGCTCTTTGATCTGTCCAATATCCACCAGTCTTAACAAGCCATGGTCCTCCACACCAAGAGAAACAGTGTTCTTCATCTCTATGTCAACTATGTAGAATTTGTGATTGGTAAAGTTGACATCTAGATGGGAAGTGTGACTCATAATCTAACTGACTGAAAGAAGATTAAGCTTCATACCTGGAGCATAGTAGACATTAAGGAACATGAGAATTTTCCCTCCAAAGGAAATTTGCACATTTCCTGTGCCAACTATAGAATACTCCTCCCAACCACAAAAGATCACAGAATCCTTGGATGAATAAGGTGAATACTCAGTGAACCAAACTTTCCTCTTAGTGAAGTGTTGTGATGCCCATGAAACGATGAACCAAGCAAATGTCGTGGACTGATATGTTTGTGTCATGGCCATGAATGCATAGAAGGATGACTCCTCTTCAATGTGTTTCATGACATGAGCCTTCTACTAAGGCCATCCCTAGTTTGATTTATGATATACCAACCTTTTTCTCCAGTGCTTCTTCATATGTCCTACCTTGTCACAGTAGTGACAAGTAATGGTCTTCAGGATCTTGTCTACATCCTCACCATTCCCTTATTGTTTTTTTTTTTATTTTCCCTTGACATTTCCTACAAAGGCATGTTTTGAACCCTTGATCTCACTACTACTACCAAACGGATTCTTCCATCTATACTCTTGTAAGAGAATATTGCACAACTCTCCAAACTTCAAGTCATCATCTGTAGTCGTGATGTTCAGGGTCTCTATGAAGTGCTCATAAGCACGTGGTAATATTTTCAACATGATTACCACCATGTCCTCTTCTTCCATCTTCCAACCAATGGCCTCCAACTGTTCTCAGATGTCCTTGATCTTGAGTAAGTGCTCCTGTAATGATGCACCCTCAGTCATCGTGATCGAAAATAACATGTTCTTCAAGAAGAAGGCTTGGCCCTTGTCTGAAGTCTCATGCATATCTTTCAAATGCTTCCAAATCGTGGCGGAAGTATTCATGGTTTGAACCTCATGAAGCATCTCATTTGTCATGGACAACTTGAGAAGCATCACTTCTTCTCTGTCTTGTCCATCAAACTTGTCCTGTTTTTTACCCGCAACATCAGGTCGGGTTGTCTTTTCAAGAACGATATCTAACAAACATGTGTACTCAAAAATAGCTAATGTATGTTGCTTCCACGTATTTTAGTTCTTCCCAGAGAAATTTTGATTGTCTTCTAACATGATGTTGGACAACAAAGCCATAGATACAAGTCAAGGGTGCAGAAAAATAGACTGAATTGGAAAAAAAAAATGCAAAATACATGTTCTTCCCTCCTTGAAACTGCAACACTGGAGTAAAAACACATGTATACTGGAGCTAAACAACTATAGTAGCCACATATTGTTGAGTAACACACATATTTGTGAGAAATCTTCCCCAAATCAGCCCAAAAATACTCAGATCTAAGTACCAATGGCTGAAACTTCACAGATCTAGATAGATTTGTCCTCAAATAGTTAAAAATAGTTAGGTCTACTAATAACCAGCACCAAAAAAATCAATTTCTCCTTGGATCTGCTAAAAATTAATAAATCAGCAACTAAAACTTCCATATCTACAAATTTGAGCACCAATATAGGAAAAGAACAACATCAATTTGCTTCCAATTCATTTATAATGTCATGGAAACTGAGAAAGAGGGCATTTTGGGTTGTAACTCAGAATTTTCTGAGCAACTATGTGCAATTACATACGCATTTCGTATGATTTCATACGACTATATGGATTCCATAAAACGGTATTGTTGTATTGTACGAGCTCTGTAATTGATGGTTGAAAATAGTCACTGAAAAATTGTTGTATGGTGATTGAAAATTAAACAATAAACAATTGACCTTGCTTTGGAAAAAAATGAAACAATACTTGGTTTCAATGAAACCCTTTTGGATCCTCAATTTTCTATGCTTGCAATCCCTCGATCTGTCTCTGTCGGAAGTAGTCCCTAGGTCTTCACACTCACACAAACTTTATGGCACCTAGAATATTGAATTCGCAAAAGTGGAAACTTTGACTTTCAAAGGTCCAAGACTCTTGATACAGCTTCTAGAACACTGTGCAAATCTAATATCTACTTGACCATTATAAACTAACATTTATTTTAACAAGATAAGGATGTTTTCATTGGAAATGAAGTTCATTTAAACACTCAAAGGAAAGTGGAAAAATCTAGAGAAAAACTCGCTAATGGGTGATCAAGAAAATGATACAACTAAATTCTAAGAAGTAGGAAGAAGCATGTTATATATATATATAACATGCTTCTTCCTACTTCTTAGAATTTAGTTGTATCATTTTCTTGATCAAACATAACTCATAAATATATACTTAAACAATAGAACTTACAATATTAATATAATTATTAAAAGGTCCATTACATAGACAATTTTATGTGAAAAGTCGCATTGAGGCCTATAAAATGCCATGGTCATTCAGCATTGTAATTCATATCATTCATTCGTATTTTTATTCAAATATATTTATTACTTTCTCTATATATATTTGACCTATTGTCTTTCTTAAGTGGGATATTTCTTAGGAAATGAACTATGTTCATTTCATTTGATATCAAAGCCTTCTGATCTAACCTTTGGCCACAACTTTTTCAGACCTTCTCTGACACAACTTTTGGCCACACTCAAATTTTCTTAGAGTTCATATGATTATGATGCAGGGGCATCCTTGGCCTTAGGTGATCCGCATCACCAAAAGAATTTATTTATTTTTGTGCAAGTAGATTGTAGGAGCAATAAGGACCTTGTTGTTACTCCTATGTTGTTACTTCTACGATGTTACTCTATGTTGTTACTCTGTGTAAGCATTGTGATTCATGATTCATATGCTGACACTTCGAGAAATCATCCATGTGTCTCAGAAGATCAAACACCAAGTGGAAATCGCTTGTAACAAAGGAAAGAACAAATGGAGAATTGGAAAGGCAGTTGGCAACGAACTACCATGATGGTTCATCTACTCAACTACCTCAGAAACGAAATGGCGAAGGAAAAAAATCAATAGGAAAGAAAGATTCGTGCAAACAACTAGTTCGTAAAATAAGGAGGTCGAATTGATAACTCACAGGTCGACGTAAGAAGACGGGGATTAATTTACCAACTAGGTTTTGGTGATTTTAAATATTGTCACTGATTGTAATAAATCCTTTGATTATAATAGTGAATTAAATTATTCACAGTTATGTTGCTTGCAATGTCTGTGATTCGTTGTGCAATCTGAAGGCGAAACAGAACATGTAGTTGTCAGTGGTATTGTTGTTAATTGTTTGCAGATTTACACTCTGTGTGAAGTAATATTTAGGGCTAGAGTCTTGTTTTTATGCATCAAGTGGTATGAGAGCAGGTTTTTCTCTGGGATTTGTACCTAATTTGCTTCTGTGAGACAAGGTACAGAACACTTGTTTGTGGTGGTCGCTAGGCAAAGGTGATGAAAGGTCAAGTTGGGTTACAGAACCGGGAGTGAGGTCTGTAGATGTTGGTGAGACATATACAACTTGGAAGAATGTCACCGTGAAGAAGAGGGGGTGAAAGAAATCGAGAACTGGAGGATTTGAGACGAAGAATAGAGGAATTGGAGAATCAAAGGAGTGGGGATGTTGAAGTAGATCCAGAGCCAGAAGAAGAAATTGAAGAGGAAGAGGATGGTGAAAAAAGAGATCCAACTATTAGGTTGATTTTGTACTTGAGTAACAGGGGCAGTGAAAAAATTGAGGTTTCATGTTATTATGGTAGTCTGAGCGTTGATGTTCTCGTTGATTGGATTGGGGAACTCAAAAGATATTTCAAGTATAAAAATGTCCAGGACCCAAATGGGGTGAGATTTTCCATTATGAAACTCAAGGTGTTGATATTATGGTAGTTGTGGGAGGTATTTACATCCACGTGTAAACTTGACGAGAATAGAATATTCCGGGAAGCAAGAAGAAACCCTAATGAGTTGGCTAATAACCCTAGAATACAAGTTGGCTCAAGAGGATAATTTATATTAGGTTATTAGCCTCCAAGAGAAGAAGTCGGCCAGAAGAAATATTTTATACTAAGTAAATAGGCACCCAGAATGAGAAGTCGGCCCAGGTAGTTAGCCAAAATTAGTATAAATACATGAGGCCAGTCTTCATTCTAGCAGGCAATCTCAGAACTACAGAGCTCACTTATGTACACTACAGTTAACCAGTTTGTGCGCAAGTTTGGAGGAAAGTTGTCGTTGCAGTTGTTGCAGCTAGAAGATTACATTTTGTCTTGGACTATCTCTTGGTTATGGTTTGGACTATCTAATCAACTCTTGTTTGGTGCGCTATCCTTGGAGAAAGGTGTGCCACCCTTTGTTTGCCTATCTAGCCTAGGGTTTTCTTCCGTAGTGATTCTCTGTCAAGGTTAAGGTGCTCGGAGGGTGGCTTCAGCCTATGGTTGGGTGACAATAGTGATATTGTCTATCGTAAAACGAGCATATCCATCATATTCTAACAGGTTATGGGACCACACCTCCTTCATTCAGTTTAACCACTGGAAGGGAGCATAGCCATAAGGATATTAATCTCATTGACGAATTTTCGCTAGGGTTTCTAGCAAGAACAGTCACCAGAGCACTGTCGCTAGGGTTACTAGCAAGTGCAGTTGCAGAAAACCTAACCCTCTTGTTGAGGCACCTTAAGTGAAGGGATTGACCTAATTTCTAGATAGACCAGTGCACCCTAGCCTAGCGCATCTCTTGGTACTCTCAGCGAGCCAAGACATCAAGTTTGAGTTTTTGGTCAAATCTAGGGTTGATCAAGTCAAAGAAGACATGAATTACTCTATGAAGTTAGAAAACAAGTTAGATGGAGCTTCTAACTTCATAGTGTGGAAGACAAGGATTGACCTCATCCTTGCCAAGAATAAAGTCCTGGATATCGTGAAAGGAAATATCGTGGAACCAAAATTTGAAGAAGGTAAAGAGAAGGAACTACAGAACATTGCAATTATGGAGAAGTTCAAAGAAGGTGACATCAATTCCATGAGTATCATAGTGGACTCTATAAAAGACCACTTGATACCCTACATATCCCATCTTGACTCATCGAAGAATATGTACGATGCCCTAACAAACCTCTTCTCAGTCATAAACATTGGACAAGTAATGAGTTTGAAGAATGGGCTCTGTGACATGAAGATGAATGATGATGACAGCATAACATCATACTTTGTGAGAATCTCTCAGTTAAGAGATCAACTACAAGCTATTGAAGAGATCATTTCAGAGAAGGAATTGGTAAACATAGTACTCAATGGTGTTCCCAAGACATGGGATGCAGTTGCTGCAAGCATGAACACAAGGAAGGAGTATCCTACATTTGAAGAACTTTGGACTTGTTGTGCTCAATAAGAATCAAGGATCAGTGAAAAATAGAAACCCAAAAAGAAGTACGATGATCAAGCCTTCACAACAAGCTTCAAGGATTTCAGGAACAAAAATAAGTTTGGCTACAGGAAGAAAACAAATCAAGAGATAGATATGTCAAGGATACAATGCTTCAATTGTCAAAAGTATGGTCACTACAAGAATCATTGTCCTGAGTTAAAGAAAATGAAGGAAACACACAAAGCATCAGTTGCCAAAGAAAGGGAACCCTCAAAGAAAGCCAAGCAGGATGAAACAGACTTCTTCTTCTAAGACAAGGTAAAAATACTCTTCATGGTTCTTGTACATACCATGTTTTCAGTACATATCTTGCATATCTATTTCTTAGAAGATAATATGTTCAAAGAGAAACTATACTTATGGAAGAAAAACAAGATAATGACTACTATCACTATGAATATAAGACAAGCTGCAAGATAATCCGAAATCATAAAGAAACCTAGAAGAAGTAAAGACAGAAAGAAGTCAGCAATCAAGAGGAAATTGGAAAAATATTTATAACACCTTGTAGAAGGCAATAAGGATGCAGGCGGAAGCATGGACTCTCCTAGATGGAGGGAGTGGATTATATATTACCAAAATAAGAGAATGCATTCATACATGAAGCAAGGATTAGGAGGGAGCTAATCCTATGATCCATTGAAGATGATAAAGTATATATCCATGGTAGCAGCCATGAAAAGCAGTACATGTTCAGTTTGACTTTAGAAGAAGTCTTCTTCGAAAAGAAGCCTTAAAGTATTCTTGGTCCTACGATGAAAGGAAGAAGCTGGAATCTTCAGAGCATGGAATCTATAGAAAACTCCATGGACCCAAGATCTAAAGAGAAACATGAGGAAGAACATGAAGATTCCAAGAAAGAAAGAGAAGCCAAAACAACCAGTCATTGTATCGAGAACCACAAGATTAACAGCCTTATATGAACTCACTAAAAGAAATCAAGCAGAGGCACTGAAAGTTGTGATGAAGAATAGTGTATGAAAAACTTATGAATGTAAGCATTGCGAGATCCAGAACTAGAGGTTCTCCCAGATGGAGGGAGAAGACTATGATGATTACTTGTTCAAGTAAACCATATATATCTCTACATGAGCCATTATATCGTCCACAATATCCATAGGTTGGAATTGACATCAGATGAATGAAAAGACTTTTCTTTGGAATAATTGAACAAAGAGCGTATGTAGAGCAAACTCAATGCTTTGAGGTATACCAAAAAGAGACCCTTGTATGCAGATGGAACAAGACAACTTGGTGGAGAACCTCCAATGCACAGCAGAAACATGGTGAAGACTTTCTATAACAGAGATATTGTATCAGAATGATTACTCAGAAGATCAAGATGATGGATTGCCAATCCATGACAAAGATCTCATGATGACAGAAGAAGTGCCACATAGATATGTTCCAATTTGAGCCTTGCCACGTTGTTATGAGCTAGCAGGAAACAAAAGAGTTGAATTCAAATATGATATACTGTAATGATCAAAGTTATATGAATCCTTCAGAGAAAACCAGTGTTTCAGAAAGACTGAAGTACATTGAGATCAAGCATTACATTCTCCATGATGAAGTCCAGAAAAAAGAAGTGGTTCTCCAATATATATCTCCACAGATAAGAAGATATTTTGGTAAAGCCTCTGTCCAAGATGAAAGAGTTTGTGTACTCAAGCTGGAGCTCGTGGAGATGACTTCCCTATTGAAAAAAAAAAAAGGAAGAGATGACTCCTAGGTTGGGAGGGACCACTGACGTGTTATTGATTTAAGGACAATCATTTTTCAGTTCGAAAAATGGTCCAGGATGAGCAGTTCCTTTCCAGTTCGGAAAGTGGGTTGAGATTTCTGACGAACGGGCATTTTTCAGTCCGGAAAATGGTCCAGATCGAACGGTCATTTTCGTAATAAAAATGGTTCGATGGATTGTTGATGTACCATAGACAGCGATTTCCCATTGTGGTTAACATGGGGAATAGTCTAGGATAGTCTCTCTTCTTGATGGTTAATCAAGAAGACTGGTCTACCTCGTCGAGTAGTCATTCTTTCGAAGTTCACAGTTGTGAGCAGCTTCGAAGAATGGTCCGTTTTGGAGGTTGGTGCAGGACAGTCATTTCCTTAGGAAATGGTCTGGATAGTCATTCCCTTGGGTACATTCATTCTCTCCAGGTTGCACTTTGTTTAGTGTCGGAGGAATGGTCCAGGTTCAACAATCAGGGATAGGCATTCCCTAGGGCAGACTCATTCTCTCCAAGTTGCACTTTGTTTAGTGTCGGAGGAATGGCCCAAGGTGGGGAATGTTCCAGGCTCAGAAATCGGGACAGTTATTCTTCCTTGCTTGAGAAAAATAGTCTAGATAGCTCATCATTGATATTTGACTTTATGAGGGTAGATGTTCTTCCAGATCTCATAGATGTGAGTGGAAGAATGGCCTAGAGGATTTAGCTTATATCATAACAATGTTTTATGTGCAGGTTGATATCAGATGAATGTTATGGAGATTGTATGTCTCTGGACAGTAGATGTATGCTACTATGGTGGATGTGTTCCACTGATTGTGATTATATGTCATTGATCAAGTATCTGTGTGCTACTTGGTGTTGTGTACTACTATGGATAGACACAGTTGTGTTCTATTAAATGATATTGTTCCAATTGCCTTGAAGACTATCAGCAGTGTTAGAAATGATTATCAGCTAGATGGATGATCGATGGACAGAAATTTCTCAGATGGAAAATAGTCCAGGACATCTATTCTTCTAGGACATATGGTTCTTGAGTCACTCTATGGAGTGAGTGACTTATCCAGCATCATGTTTGATTACTCAGATGGAGTATGGTTTCGAGAGATGATGCAGTTGATGACATTGATAATGATAATGGTGCTCATATCTTGAGATAGTTTGTATGACTATGATGATGGTACTGATTCAATGGTATGTTTGTGCTCAAGACCATTATCTTCAATACCTGCCTATCTAAGAGGGAGTGTTGATATTATGGTCGCTACAGGAGGTATTTACCTCCACATGTAAACCTGACGAGAATAGAATATTTCAGGAAGCAAGACGAAACCCTAATGAGTTGGCTAATAACCCTAGAAGACAAGTCGTCTAAAGAGGATAATTTATATTAGGATATTAGCCTCCAAGAGAAGAAGTCGGCCAGAAGAAATATTATATACTAAGTTAATAGGCACCCAAAATGAGAAGTCGGCCCAGGCAGTTAGCCAAAATTAGTATAAATACAGGAGGCCAGTGTTCATTCTGGCAGGCATTCTCAGAACTGCAGAGCTCACTTGTGTGCACTACAGTTAGCCAGTTTGTGCGCAAGTTTGGAGGAAAGTTGTCGTTGCAGTTGTTGCATCTAGCAGATTACATTTTGGCTTGGACTATCTCTTGGTTATGGTTTGGACTATCTGATCATCTCTTGTTTGGTGCGCTATCCTTGGAGAAAGGTGCGCCACCCTTTGTTTGGCTATCTAGTCTAGGGTTTGCTTCCAGAGTGATTCTCTGTACAAGTTAAGGTGCTTAAAGGGTGGCTTCGGCCTATGGTTGGGTGACAATAGTGATATTGTCTATGGTAAAATCAGCACATACATCATATTCTAACATAAGGGACATGTGGAATTATGGTGGGATATGTTGCAAAAGGATAGAGTGAATAATCAGATAGAAAAGATTAAAACATGGAAGAAGATGGTCACAAAAACCAGAGAGAAATGTCTTCATGCTGATTACCAACAAAATTTATATAGACAAGTCTAGAACCTAAGACAAAGGGAGACATATGTTTGTGAATACACTGAAGAGTTCTTTATGTTGTCACTCTGAGCAAATATCAAAGAACCGGAATTTCAACAAGTTGCAAGGTATATAAATGGATTAAAGTATTTAATTCAAGATGAAATGAGTACACATTATTTTCACATTGTCGATGAAGCCTATCGAGTTTCCTTGAAGGTGGAAGAGAATATTTATAGGAAAACACAACCAAGAGGCAGGGGAAGAGGTTCTAAAGGAAGAGGTAAAACAGAGATTTTTAAAAGTAGTGAAAGGGAAGAAGAATATATCATTGGCCAAGGTGGTAGAGGAGGAAGTAATGTTGGGAGAGGTAGAGGAGGATTCGGAAGAGGAAAGGGTAAGTATGCGATTATTTTTTATCATTGTGGAGTAGAAGGCGACAAGAAATCTGAATGTCTGGAAAGACAAGCTTTGGGGAGAAGAGGTGAAGCACATAAACAAGTCATGCAAGCCGATGAGGCTTATACTATTCTTCAGCAAGATCAGGTGAGAACTTGATGTTTTAGAGAGTGTTACTTAAATCTGAACATAAGGCAACAGAAGAACCAAAATAGAGAGAAATTTTTTAAAACCAAATGTAAAGTCCAAGGAAAATGTTGTAATTTGGTTATAGATGGGAGAAGTATAGAAAACTTAGTGTCCACTAAAGTCATGGAAAAACTGAAATTGAAGAGGTTGGTCCATCCAATTCCTTACCGTGTTTCAAGGTTGAAAAGAGGACAACATGTGACTGTGACTGAGCAATGTTTATTAAGCTTTCAGATAGGAAGTCTTCAGGCGCAGGTATTATGTGATGTGGTTGATATGGATGCATGCCACATACTGCTTGGAAGATCGTGTCTATTTTACCAGAAGGTTCACCATCATGGCAAGGAAAACACATATGAGTTCAAGAAATATGGACAGCAATATAAATTAACTCCAATGCTGGAAAATACAATAGAAGCAGCCAGAAATTGTGTTGGTATAATCATTAGTAACAACAAAATCATGTTTTGTTCCACTGAAGAATTTTTGCAGGAAGAAAGAAGAGCAATATTTTGTTTAGAAGTGATTCCAAAAGAAGCAAAGAAAGGAGAGGAGCCAAATGTCGTACATGCAGAATTAAATCCTTTGCTTGATGAATTTAAGGAAATTGTCGTTGATGATTTACCAAAGGGATTACCTCCAGTGAGAAGTATTTCTCTTCAAATTGATTTAATTCTCGGATCAAGCTTACCTAACAAGGCACCTTACAGGATGACTCCAGCAGAGAGTGAAGAGGTGAACAGACAAGTGCAAGAGCTGCTAGATAGAGGGTTGATTAGAAAGAGTTTAATCCCATCTGCAGTGCCAACATTATTGACTCCAAAGAAAACAGGAGTGGTGGATGTGAACAAATTCATGAGCCATAAATCGAATCACCATCAAGTATTGATTTCCTTTGCCAAGGATGGAAGATCTTATGGACTGTTTAAGTGGGGTTGCATACTTCACAAAGATTGATTTGAAGAGTGGTTATCATCAAATCCGAATAAGGGAAGGTGATGAGTGGAAAATTGCCTTTAAGACTAAATATGGCTTGTTTGAGTGGTTATTTATGCCATTTGGGATAATTGATGCTCTTGGTCCATTTATGAGGCTTATGAATGAAGTCTTGAAACCATTCCTAGGAAAATTTGTTGTGGTGTACTTGGATGACATTTTAATTTTCAGCGAGAACAAAGAAGAACACTTGAAGCATGTGAGACAAGTGTTACGGTGGTTGCAAGAGGAAAGGTTGTTGATTAACTTGAAGAAATGTGCATTTCTATAGACAAAATTAGTATACTTTGGATTTGTGGTTTATAAGGAAGGGTTGAAGATGGATTCTGAAAAGGTGAAGGCTATTTTGGAATGGCCAACACCACAATCCACTTTTGAAGTGAGAAGCTTCCATGGATTGGCGAGTTTCTATCGGAAGTTCATTAGAAACTTCAGTCAAACTTGTGCATCACTTATTGAATGCATGAAGAAGGGAAAATTTGAATGGATAGTAGCAGCAATGAAGGAATTTGCAGATTTGAAAAAGGTGACAGAGAAGCATGTTTTGGCACTTGCAAACTTCGACGAAGTATTTCAAGTTGACTATGATTTAAGAGGGACAACAATTGGTGCAGTTTTAAGCCAAGAAGGAAGACCAATAGCATTCTTCAGTGAAAATTTGAATGGTGCTAAAAGAAAGTATTTTGTGTATGATCAATAATTTTATGCGATAGTGCAAGATTTGAAGAAGTGGAGACACTATTTGTTTCCCAAAGAATTTGTCTTGTTTATTGATCACAAGGCATTGCAATACATCAACAGTCAAGGTAAGTTGAATCAAAAACATTCTAAATGGGTTGAATTCTTACAAAGTTTCACTTTTGTTCTTAATCATAGATCTGAAAAGTCAAATAAAGTGGAAAATGCTTTGAGTAGAAGAGGGTTAGTACTTAACACCTTATCTGTGGAAGTGGTGAGTTTGGAAAGCATGAAGGAATTGTATGGAGAAGATGCAAATTTTGGAGAAGCATGGAAAGCTTGCAATACATCGTGGAGTGTCAATAGAACAATGTTCGTTGACAATCACATACAAGAAGGATTCTTATTTAAAAATCCGCAGTTGTGCATTCCTCAAGGGTCAGTAAGATTGAATCTTATCAAAGAACTACATGGTGGAGACTTAGGTGGGCATTTTGGCATCGATAAGACCACAGCATTGGTAAAAGAAAGGTATTTTTGGCCTAGCATCAACAAGGATGTTAGAAAGTTTGTTGAATGTTGTATAATTTTCATACTAACAAAGGGAAGAAGTCAAAATACGGGACTGTATATTCCATTGCCAGTACCCGAAGGGCTTTTGGAAGATGTGAGCATGGATTTTGTTTTGGGGCTACCTAGTACACAAAGGAAGCATGATTTTGTGATGGTTGTAGTATATCAGTTTTCAAATATGGCACATTTCATAGCGTGCAAGAAGACAAGTGATGAAACTAAAGTGGTAAACAGAAGTCTTGCAAATTTGTTGATGAGTTTGAGTGGTGAAAATCTAGGACAATGGGATATGGTCTTGGCACAGGCTGAATTTTCCTATAATGATTCGATGAATAGATAAACCGGAAAGAGTCCTTTCCATATTTTTTATGGCAGGTCACCAAAAGGAATTGTAGACTTGATAAAGTTGTCAGATTTGAAATAAAGAGTTTTGATGCAAGTTATTTTGCAGATGATCTTCAGGAATTGCATGAATAAGTGAAAAGGAAACTGCAATAGAGTAATGCCAAGTACAAAAGGAGAGAGGATCTACAGAGAAGAATGAAATCTTTTTAAGAAGGTGAACTGGTAATGGAACATTTGCGGAAGGAAATATTCCCTAGCAATACCTACATCAAACCGAAGTACAAAAAGATAGGCCAGTGCAAAATTTTGAGGAAATTTTCTAAAAATGCATACAAGTTAGAATTACCAGAGGAATTGGATATCTCTATTATATTCAATGTTACATATTTGTATGAGTTTCATAAAGGAGAAAAGAGTGATGAAATAAGTACGGCGGATGAATGGAAGTCACAGTTACCAGTCAAACCGGTGGAAGAAATGGAAGAAATCTTGGCCACAAGGGTTGGTAAATAAACCCGTTGAAAGAAATATCTTGAATATTTAATTAAATGAAAAAATAGGGGATTAGAAGATGCATCGTGGGTGTCTAAGTAAGAGCTAGCACGCCAATGAATTTATTCAACCTCTGACCTAGTTATTGCATGAGCTGGAAGCTCATGATTTTCTTACCAGGGGTGTCTGAAACAGGAGCATCCTTGGCATCAGACGATCCGCATCACCAAAAGGATTTATTTATTTCTGTGCAAGTAGATTGTGGGAGGAATAAGGACCTTTTTGTTACTCCTATGTTGTTACTATGTGTAAGTGTTGTGATTCCTATGTTGACACTTTGAGAAACCGTCCACGTGTCTCAGGAAGATCAAACGCCAAGTGGTAATCGCTTGTTACAAAGGAAAGAATGAATGGTGAATTGGGAAGATAGTTGGCAGCGAACAGCCATGATGGTTCATCTACTCAACTGCATGAGAAACGAAACGACCAGGGAAACGAATCAATAGGAAAGGAAGAGGTGCGCAAACAACCAGTTCGGAAAATAAGGAAGATGAATTGATAACTCACAGGTCGAGGTAAGAAGACAGAGATTAATGTACTAGTTGGGTTTTGGTGTTTTCAAATATTGTCACTAATTGTAATAAATCCTTCGATTCCAATAGTGAATTAAATGATTTGCAATTATATTGCTTGTAATTTATGTAATTCGTTGGGCACTCTAAAGGAAAAACAGAGCCTATAGTTATTAGTGGCTTGTTGTTAATTGTTTGCAGATTTACACTCTGTGTCAAGTAATATTTAGGGCTATAGTCTTGTTTTTTTGCATCAGATTACTAGATCTTTAACCACCACTGGGCCTTTGGCCATTTCTATTCACAAGGAATTTAGAGGAGACAAATGTTATTCCATCGCTACAAATGGAAATTAATGAACTTAAGGGAATGTTAGTCAAATCTCCTTGTACACAAACTTGGAAACTTTGAGAAAATTATCCCACTGCAAATTGAAAATATTGAATAAATCATTAAGAAACAAACAAACAAAAAAATTCTAGAGGGATATCAAGGATTGATATCCATAACACTATTCACTAGTCTCCACAATTATTGTTGTCAGTGAACCAATCAAAATGTAGCCACTATTGGAGCCATTCACATTGTAACACCCCATTTTTAATCTCGTGAATTAATTGTAATTAATTATGATTAGTAATGGTTTATCTCGGCATGGAGATAATATTATCGTGATATGGCTTGTAAAAAATGTAAATGTGTAATATAAAATCCAAGTAGTTGATTGATGGGTGAAGCTCAAGTACTAGCCATGATACCACTAAAGAAAATAGTCAAGAGGGCTAGAGGAAGTTCATCATGCTCAAGAACCCAAGCCTCCTTGCTAAATTATCTATTTTTTAGAATAATCAGTATTTTCCCTTTTTCTGAATCCAAAGAAAAAATTAGTGGATTAAAAGAGGATTGGTAGTTGAACATCAAACCATCTACAATAAAGAGATATGGAGAAAGAAGGCTAAAGACTGAAAATTGTCATCCTAGGTACACATGTACCACCTTTTGACCCCACGAGTTCCTTCTAACATAAGGAAGGGGAGAACATATCGACAAACTTCTTGGGCATAGAAGAGGATGAAAGGATGCAGGAAAAGAGTGGGGAAAGGAGACAAAGTGAACGAGGAGAGTATGTGAGGTGAAATGTGAAACTCATGCAGAGAAAACCCAGAAATCCAACCTATGCATAGAGGGTTGAAGAATCGATGCTTGTTGGGAAAGGAAGTGGCACTGAGAAAAGGGAGGAAGTTGAGAGAATGCAAAAGCAGTGATTACATTCCATAGTGCACTGAATTGTTAAGTTTTAACTGTTGTTATTAGGTTAATTCCAAATTACTTGAGCATTCAATGCATTTCCAAAACAATAGCATAAAGAGGATCATTGAAAGAAACACGATCACAAGGTACGCAACATTTTATCCCAGGAAACCCTCATGGGGGAGAAAACTCAGAAAAACTTCCTCAATAATAGATTGCCAATACAATTCCAAGATTAAGACCAAAACAACAAGAATAAACTAAGACTGAGCATGTGCCTCTCTTCTCCTTCCTCCTACAACTACAATTGCCTTCAAGATATGTGCAC
Organism: Picea engelmannii; assembly: GCA_009831015.1. Classification (NCBI taxonomy): domain Eukaryota; kingdom Viridiplantae; phylum Streptophyta; class Pinopsida; order Pinales; family Pinaceae; genus Picea; species Picea engelmannii. The sequence goes on along the minus strand of ML834139.1, from coordinate 12,797 downwards.
TAGATGAGTGAGTGTGAGAGTGTGTAAGTGAGGCACCATCCTCGCATATAAATACTAGATGAGGAGGCGCTAGGATTATGTCTCTTCACATGGTAGGGTCGACTTCTTCTAGAAGTGGTTAAAAACACTTTATAAACACTAGGGGTCGACTTTACAAATACCACCATATAAATATGGTTTGACCAATCCACTAAAGGGGATTTGATCTTATACAAGACCCAACATGATCAATCCGCAAAAGGGGATTTGATCTATAAGATAATAACTCAAACTTAATTAGAATATTCTTCGAAGTTACAATATTTCAACACTCCCCCTTAACAAGAAGGGTATTCTATTGACATGACCCAATACAACATCATCAAGAGAAGGAGAGGGCAGCGTCATCATCAGCATTTGGAACATTGACTGGTGCATCTGTAAATCATCGAAAGTTTTTCTCATCATCAATATCATAATCATTTACAGCATGGAGCTGGAGTAACATCATCAGCAGCATGAAGTTAAATCATCAACATCAATAGCACGACGTTGGAACAACATCATCAACAGCACGAAGTTGGAATAACAACATCATCCACAACAAGAAGTTGGAACAACAACATCATCCACAACACGTGGCTGGAACAACAACATCATCCACAGAACGAGGCTGGAACAACAAGATCATCAACATGTGGCAACAGAATGAGGCAAATGTATCAACAACAACATTTGTGGTACTCTGACAGACTGTCCTTACCGGACCTTCGGGATCTGTCCAGGAATCATGAGATTCCCTAGGATATAAAATCCTAACAAGCTACCACGTGGTACTCTGACAAACCGTCCTTACCGGGCCTTCAGGATCTGCCCAGGAATCATAAGATTCCATAGTATATAAAATCATAACAGAGCTACCACTACTGACCACAGCTGACAAATACATGCACAAGTACTCTAACAGACCGTCCTTACTGGACCTTCGGGATCTGTCCAGGGATGATCAATCCCCTAGGATATAAAATCCTAACAGAGTTACCCGTTGTTGGTCAGGATACCATAGTATCATCAGCATCACTCCCCCTTTTGAGGGAGGTCCTTTCGGACTACACCAAGCTTGTCTTGGAAGTACTCAAACTTCCCACGAGACAAAGGCTTGGTCAACACATTTGCAACCTGCTCATCTGTGCCAACATATTGGAGTTTTACAACTCCCCTTTGCACCATATCACGAATGCAGTAATACTGGATCTCTATGTGCTTCAACTTATCATGGAACACCGGGTTCTTCGTCATTTTTATACAACTCTGGTTATCACATAGAATCGCAGTGGCTTCCATCTCTAGATCGAACAGATCTCTCACCAACTTGTGAATCCATATGGATTCACAACTGGTGGAACACGATGCAATGTATTCCACTTATGTCGTACTGAGAGAAATACTCGATTGCTTTCTGCTTTGCCATGAAATCATGACTGACCCCAAACTAAAACAACATCATGAAGTAATCTTCATGTCTAAAGCACTTCCAGCCCAATCTGAATCAGTATAACCATATAGTCTGAAGTCATGATCTCCAGTATAACAGAGACCATAGTCCAACGTACCCTTAATGTATCTCATCACATGCTTTGCAGCTACAAGGTGAACACATCCGGGCTCCACCAGATGCTGACTCAAAGTGTTCATAGCAAAGCATATATCTGGCCCGGTATTCGTCAGATACATCAATGATCCAATAATATGTCTGTATAGTGTAGCATCAACCAACTCTAACGAAGTATCAACGAGGAGATTCAAATTCGCTTCCATGGGTGTGTTTATGGCTTTACATTTCAACATGTCAAATCTCTTCAGTATTTCAACTACATACTTCCCTTGGTTAAGGAAGATCTTCTCTGGGATCTGCCAAACTTCAAGATCTAAGAAATAATGCATCGAGACTAGGTCTTTCATCTCAAACTCTGCAGCGAGCTTCTTCTTGCAATATGTGATGATCTTTTCTTCTCCAGTCAAGAATAAAGCATCCACATATAGTAGCAATATAATTGGCTCACCATTCATAACCTTGAAGTAAAGGTTAGGATCAGTTTTACTTTTGGTAAAGCCCACCCTCGTCA
>ML834138.1:8435-33797 GCA_009831015.1 Picea engelmannii | reverse complement strand
TAATTATGCTCATAAGTTGTGAAACTGTGAATGATTTCATTATAAGAATGACTGTATGGTGTTTTGATCAGTACTAGTAGTTGTATATTTATATGGAAAGACTACGTATGATTTATGTCTTCATGAATTTGTTATTTGTGTGCATATTGATCAAATTCAGACTTCACGTCTGGTTCTCGGGAGGATGACATCCTTACATACCTCAGGTAGTACCCTGAGTAAATTTCCCCATAGAAATACGTTCCTTGAAAAACCCATCAAGAACTGTGAAGGCGGTTGTGAAGGCGTAAGGCCCTAGTAACCCTACATAAGGAGAAAATGATCCTCTTGAAAACCGAGATGACAACTTAAGGATGAAGTAACGAATCGACGGATGAGATCCCGTCGGGAAATCTGTGGTCACTCATGACCGTTAGATTTGGTAAGAGGAAGCTGGAAAGTTAAATACCTTGTCCTTGATAGGTGTTGACCAACGGACGAGATTTCGTCGGGGAATCTCCGGTCACCCACGACCGTTAGATTGGTAGGAGAAAGTAGGGCGTTAAATGCCTTACTACTTTGTTTTCCTGTGTCTTCGTGGGTAGCGAAGAGTTTAGGACCGTAGATCCCCAAGTTTCATGAGATTATCTGGACCGTGGATCTTTTCCACGCCCAGGGAGTCGTGGGAGAAGGCATGGGTAAGAACCATTATGAGCCATCAGATCTAGGCTGAAAAACCCGACAGTCGTTGGATCTGTCAGGAGTTACCCGAGGGTCAAGACTCTAGTGTATAAGGGAGAAAAACCTTGGAATAGATCTAATCCGTCCGATTGACGGAGGCCACATGTCATAAGATATCCCATTACAGGAAATCGGGGATCGCAGAATTAGTATTCCTATTGACAAGAGATCGAGACTTTCCCTTGTGGAAATCCCGAGATAGATCTAAGACATCCAATTGACGGAGGCCACGTGTCGTATGATCTCCCATTACGGGAAATCGGAGATCATGGAATCGGGAGTCCTGATGACAAGGGATCGAAACTCTCCAAGGTGGAAAACTCGGAGTAGTTGTGGGTCGTTCGATTTAAGGAGGTGATGTGTCGAGAGATTACCCATTTCGGGAAATCAGGAATCGGGGATTCGAGAGTCCTGTTGACAATAGGTCAGGTTCTCTCCTTGATAAATCCCGATGGAAGAGATGTTGTGGTCATATGGGAAGAGGTCATATCGACCAAGGCTTAACCCAAGGGGCTAATCTTCGATTGAGGTTTGTTCAACACTTCAGCGTTTCGGCATTCAGGATACCGAAGGGACATGTTTCCCCATGCTCTTAAGCCCCGAAGTCCAGACTTATAAACCTCTATATGTTAGCATGTGGACAGGCCCTGATGAATGGTCAAGATCCTCTCGGAGGATCTTGGGTCTGGGATGACCATCCGATGTGAGGTAGATATGCCAGCTTTACGCTGGGGCGCGAATGCGCATAAAGGTAGGTAGCGAGCAGATCTAGATGGCCAGAGTCCACCTGCTCAGATCTATGATTGAGGATTCATTTCGAGGCCCCCTTTCCATTCTACTATAAATGGGGGGGGGTCTGGAATTGGACATGCAACTCTCGAATGGTCGAGATTAATTCATCATGATAAATGGCTCTCAGGTGGATTCCAGACCCCCCTTGACATTCTGCCTTTAATGGGGGGGGGGGGTCCAGAATAGTGTGGCGTGTGAAGTGGGGCCCCCCTCCTGTCATGTCGACTACCGTGTCGAGTTTCCCTTTTCACCACCTGTATTCCACTTAACCGCGCGATGGGGCCTGTTCTCATTGGCGGTTATCTACCCCTGTTGAGATTTGTTCCTATTGGCCATTTGCTGACCCTGTAGGGATTAGTCTCCATTGGTCGGTCGCTAGCCCTGTCGGTGTTCGACTGTTGCAGAGTCGAATGTTTAGACATTACTGTAGCGCCGAGGTGCGAAATACAAATAGGCACTGTGTTCAAATTGAACCATGAACATGACTCGTTATCACATGGGAACAGAGAAGGAGAGAGAAAGAGCCAGCTTACGCTGGGCCTCCATGGATAATTAGGGGTTCTGGTCCGGCAGAAGACCAGAAAAATCCGATTTAGGTAGTGGGTATGTGACATGAGGCCTCAACGGTCAAATTGTATTGATCAAAAATTTTGAGTGCATACTGTGTAACACAGAAGAGGGGATGATGTAGGAATCCAGAAGGCAATTTGTATATCGCGAAAGTCGGAGGGTTGTTTGTAGGTCAAGGAACACTAGATGTGCACTCCCCTTGTCTGGGAATCTACAAGAAAAAAATTTGGGTAAGTATGGAATTGTAGGCGTGAAAGAGATTCCAAGAAATAGCGAAATATGAAAGTGGATGTAGGGGCTTCAAAATGGGGCGACAATAGTTCTCCAAGAGATGTGAGGACTCGAAGGTCAAATTGCAGGTCTTGAAAATTTTGTGTGTAAACTATGTATCACAGAACATGGTATGATGTGGGAGTGCGGCAGTAAATTTGTACATCACAGAGGTTTGAGTGCTATTTGCAGGCCACAGAACAATGGAAGTGCAATATAGCGCCCGCCTGCCCGGGAATCCACAATATGAAAAGTTCCTAGGCATCGAATGGCTAGTTGTTGGTCAAAGTCGTGATTTAAAAGCATGAGATAAACCTGTGAGTCGGCCAATGCGCGCATTGATACATTTTTGGAAAAATGACTAAGTAACGAGAAAGAGAGAGTAGAGGGGTAAAATAAACGAGAATTTGGTCAAGTATAGAAGAGGGAAAAAAAGGTCCAATATATTCAAATCTGCAATAGATATTCCATTTCATGGCAAGATCTTTTCTATATGTTGTTGGATAAGTTGTTTACATATTGCATATACTTAGAAAGAAATTTGAGGGTAACAGGCGAAATTTCCTAAACCCGCAAACTCGACGATCCGTGAAAGAGATGTCAAGAAATGGTCAAGTGTGGAAAGTTGTCGAACGAACTTCAAAATAGGGTGATGGGTTCCCGAGGAAACATAAGGCCCCGACTTTCAAATTATATATATTGGAAAATTTCAATGAAAAATGTGTAACATGGAAGAGGGGATGATGTGGGAGTCCAGAAGTAAATTTGCATATCGCAGAAGCCGGAGTGTTTTTTGCAGGTCAGAGAACAATGGAAAGTACAATTTAGACAAAAGGGAAGCACTTGATCGAAATGTGTGAATGTGTCAACCCGTGCAACAAGACATTTTCAAAAAAAACGACTAAGTAACCAGAAAGAGAATCTACAAGGGATAAAAGAGTGGGAAAATAGAAAGGCGGAGGGAAATTTTTCGTAAGCAGGAATTGGTTTCAAACAAGCCCCATTGTTGCAAAACCATGATTTTCTAATAATTGTCAGAAAATTCTTTGTTGAATATTAGATTTTATTGCAACTTGTGGGAGTAAGTGTCTTCTTGATACATTCTTCCATGACTGTAACATATTAACTAAAGTATTAAACTTCTTGCATTATGGGTTTTTATCATTAAATATTAATAATTGCATGTATAGAAATAGGAATGACGATCTTGCTACAACATTGTGATTTGGTATTTCTATGTTCTATCGACATTATGAATAGAATTGAACGTTGGTTTGAAACTGTCTGAAATTCATTTTTGTTTTCATAAAATCCTGATGGATCGACACAATGCATTGTCATATAATTGTTAAATGCTCCATTTTAGAACAAATTACTTAAGCAAACACAATATCGAAGAACTACGAGATTATCGAACAATGACTATCGAACAAGACTCGAAGAATTTTTTTTTAATAGTAAATCCATAAAAAACAAATACTGACCACTGTATATCTATCCTTCTATATTGGACCGATATATTTGGGCCAAAACATTGAACATATTTTCCATAGACACGGGCACAGGATATGCAACATGCAGGAGCCATCAAGATGCTCTTCAACATGCATAAAAAACTGATTACCATGATTTTTTTTTAGGAAATCCTTGCGGTCTTTTGCTCAGTGGATCAATGTTCGGTGCCCCAATATCAATATTTTGTGGAAGACCTGAGACGAAAAAGAAACAGGAAAGTGGGTCCATAGTGGAATAAATCATTGGCTTGAAGCAGATGAACAACAATCCTTTGGTAGAATTAACATTTCTCACAAGCTTGTCATGAGGAAGAAGACACAAAATGTTGTAGGGAAAACAAAATAGCCTGAAATTGAAAGTTAGGACACACCAAGAAAACACCTCCTCATAGTTGAAAACTTCAGGGACACAGGTTGCACGTGCAATTCCAGGGGCCCAAATTAGTCCATTCTGGGTGGAAGGACATGACTAGTAGGAATATGCCTTGCACCAGTGGGAGTTCTGGTCCTCATTCCCTAAGATGTTAATTGTATATCCAAAGAATAGGGCAGTGGTCTAGCAATTGAATAGTTTTTTGTCTTAAAATATATCTCTGGGACAATAAATAAATCATTTCCTTACAGTGAAAGGCTTCCGCCCAGAACAAACTAATTTGGACCTTTGGAATTCCTACTTTCGAGCTGCAAAATGACTATTGAGTTCATCATCGATTTCCTTGTTGAAACCCCTTATTTTGGTGTTGTCAGGACCTCCATCGCTGAGATGAGAAGTGTGGCCCATTATGGTTGATTTCAATTTGGGCGTAGGAGTGGGAACACTCTCTGCATTGCCATCATCCATTGTCATATCATCGTCCATTAGATCATCTTCTTCTTGCTCGAAATCCATCGCATCAAACTCTATGCCATCCATCAATGCAAGTGGGAAGGTTGTCTGAGAAGGCAGGGTTGCCTTGGAATTCTTTGGCTTGAAATATATCTCTCAGTGCACCAAGGTACCATCTCCATTTTTGCACCTGGGTGGAGGGAGATGAGTAGTAAGAATATGCCCTGGAATACTGGAACCTCTGGCCATCATGCCTAAAGGTGTTTATTGTATCTGGATATAATTGATGTGGAACTGCTGCCATAGGTTAACGACAATTTATGTTTTCTCCAGATGATGTTTGAAATGAAAATTGGGGAGGGATAATATAAATCTCTACAAATCTTGGTTTAATGCATATCAATGGAAGATCTCCTCGAGCCTTTTGTTGACCAATGACAATCTTCGGGGTTTGTGCGTAATGAGTTGTTATAATTAAATCTTACTAATTGCATGTTTAGAAAAAAATGTGAAGGTGGTAGTGAAGGAGAAGAGCGATTAAGAACTAGAGATTTTGTAAAGGCGCCAACCAACCAACGCACGAAAGAGATTGCATCATGTTTGAAATGAATATTTCGAATGTTTTGGGATGTTTTAAGTAAAGTTATTGTACTATTAGCTTCACCGCAAGTATAACAACGACGGATTTGAATTTTAATGTCCTCTCATTGATATGATAGTTCCATTGGACTTCACACAGTATATATTCTTATATTTCAAATTATTCCAGGAGACTAATTTTGCTAAGTTCATCGATCAAGGAAAAGTGCTAAAAACGAGATAAATGGGAATTTGTTTGATAATTTGTAGATCACAAAATCTTGGGTGTTGTTTGCAGGCGACGAAACCATGGAAATGCAATGTTGAACCCGCTTATCCGGTAACCTTCCTATCTGGGAACCGACGATAAAATATGAAACGGGAAAGTAGTCGATTGGGCTGGTGATATAAAAGTAAGTGGAAATCTGATTACATGAATCCGCCAACTCCTGCACCTAGAAATTTTCTGAAAAACGAGTAAGTAACTAGAAATGGAAAGCAGAGGGAAAAAAACAAAGGGGATGGAAATTTTTGAAAGTGGGAATTGGTGTAAGAAATCCTATTGATGGTATTAACAGTAATTATGAAGTGCATTAAAAATTTGAACATGTTCTTCAATCAAGGAATAGATACAACGAGCCATGCTTATAGTTTCCAGGATCTGTTTGTATAAGAGAAGCATCGAAAAGATACAAGAAAATCAATTTTGGGATGTGTAAGTAAAGTTATTGTACTCTCAGCTTCACCGCAAGTATAACAATGACAAATTTGAATTTTAATGTCCTCTCATTGATATGATATTTCCATTGGACTTCGGACAGTATATATTATTTTATTTCAAATTAGTTCAGGAGATTAATTTTTCTAAGTTCATTGATCAAGGAAAAGTGCTAAAACGGGATAAAGGGGAATTTGTTTGCTAATTTGTAGGTCGTGGAAGTCTGATTGTTGTTTACAGGTGGAAAAACAATGGAAACGCAATGTTGAACCCACCTATATGGTAACCTGCCTATTCGAGAACCCGCGATTCAAAAATTTTGTTCAATATGAAATGGGGAAGCATTCGGTCAGGATAGTGATACAAAAGTAAGTGGAAATCTAAACACGTGAATGCGCCAACTTATGCACCTAGACATTTTCTGAAAAACGAGTAAATAACCAGAAAGGGTAAGAAGAGGGAAAAAAAGAAAGAGGATGGCAATTTTTGGAAATGGGAATTGGTGTAATAAATCCCCATTGATGGTCTTAACAGTAACTATGAAGTGCATTAAACATGTGAACAATTTCTTCAATCAAGGAATAGATATAGCGATCCATGCTTATAGTTTCCAAGATCTTCTTCTATAAGAGAAGCGTTGAAAAGCTACAAGAAAATCAATTTTGGGATGTCTAAGTAAAGTTATTGTACTTTCAGGTTCATCGCCAGTATAACAATGACCAATTTGCATTTTAATGTCCTCTTGTTGATATGATAGTTCCATTGGACTTCGCATAGTATATATTCTTTTATTTCAAATTATTCCAGGAGATTAATTTTGCTAAGTTCATCGATCAAGGAAAAGTGCTAAAACGAGCCACATACTACATTTGCATCACAGAGCGTATATTAAAGGGAAAACATGTCCTCTATAGTCTTTAAGATCATAGAAAAACTGTGAAGATCCTGAATGTAGTATTAATTTTCCATAATATTTGGAAAGAGAATTTTACAGCTATAGATGTAAACTCCGAAGAACTCGAGTCCGAAAAAAATTCATCTGGGTGTTGAAGAAAAATTACAGATGCACATGAGATATTTCCGTTTCCTGCCAAAGCTTGATATGATGTTTTTTTTCTAGCCGATATGAAATATCACATTGTCCTCATTTAAGGTAAATTTGCTATGTATCTGAAAGTCGGGTAGCATGTAGACATTGTTTGCCTTTTTTTGTCGGTATGCTTCATATGACAATTCTGCTAACCCAGGAAGCACATATTGTAACAGAGGTTGTCGAATTGTACAATGCACAGTTGTGTTTCCCACGGTTCGGATGGCAACATTGAGGCAATGTCTATATATGTATGGACATTTTTTACTGCATCGCAGACAATCAATTGTATCATCACTTATGAAAGTAGAAGCAGAAGCAAGATAGTTCCATTCCACACATACAGGCTCAAAGGCGGTCGAGTATGCATTCGCTGCAACCAAAAAACCTTCAACCTGGAAACGTGATCATAGCAGTTAATATATTGAACAATATAATATACAATTGCACCCCCCCCCAAAAAAAAAAAAAAACTGTAGAAATTTAGTGAAGGCTATTTGTATGATCAAAGTGAATATGAAACTATAGATGTATACGCACAAAAGTTGTAGAGCTAGTTAGTTTATGGAGATCCTGTACTATGTCTTCTCGCGATTCTGTTACAAATGTTGCTTGGGTTGTACGGAAGATCCTTTCTTTAACATCTCTTTTCTTTTTTATATTTTTGAAGAGCATAAGTGGAAATTTCCCTTTATGCAATTGTTGTTCCATTGACGAAAACAAATTTGAATAGGTATCGAACAATTGCATCTACAACATGGAACAATGCAATATTTGTGTAACTTAACCGAGATACATGGACATGCGAAAGAAAATGAAAAAACTGGATAAGGGGAACGATACCATTGCCTTGTCGTTGTCTGACTCTCCATATTTTATATGGAGAATGTGTTGCGAGCCAAGTTTTCTCGCAATTGTGACAACTGCACCAATGGTTATGATTGGGTAAATGTCCTTTCTCTCTGTAAGTTGGATGATAGTTGTGTCCGGGACGAAACAATATTATGAACAAATAGAAGGAATTTTTTCCATAATACTTGTTTTGTTGAGCGATATAATCCGATCACAATCACCACGGTCATATATTGTTTTGGAAAATATATTAAAATTTGTAATGGATATCCCATTACCTGGCAATATCTTTTATGCATGCTTCTAGACAAGTTGTGTAGGAATAGTCAGTGTGACTATCATGAGGGCCTCCTTATCTGTCATGTCATCACACATAATGGATCTAGTTTTGTTTGCCTTGTCCAAGTAAGTGATATAGATGACCATTATGTCCCCGATGAACACTTGTCCAATTCAACGACTGTTCAAGCCCTCTATTGATAGTATTTTGGGTGTTACAAGTTTAGAGCTAGTGACAATTTTTGAACAGGAAAAGTAATGTGAATGGTAGTGTGCATTATTTTTTTTTTATTTTTTTCCTGGCATAAATGTACAAGTATATGCATAACTTGGATGAACTATGGAACCAGAGTTTTGCAACCATACCTCTTAGTTTGCAAAACTTGCTCTATGTTCGACATCTCACTTGCACTTGTTGATACTTCTTGTGAACTGCAAAGTATGTGTTGCAGATGACATCAACATATTCACCATGCCATAGATGAACAAATAGCTAAGGATATTTTTTTGGTAAACATACGAGGAATATAATGTATTCATCTTTACCTTTGGCCTTGTCGGTCTACTAATGTTTGGGATGATTGACTACTCATGGCCATGTCACTAGTCCAACTTTTTCTAATGCAAGCATGTGTAGATGAACATTAGAAGGACTAAACAAGCATATGCATTGTATATTGTCCATAATTTTTCTTAATGTCACATGCAAAGTCGAAGGAAATGGAATACAAAATAGGGTGTCAAGGGATACTTGGGAAACATGAGGACCCGAGGGTCAAATTTTATGCCTCGGATTTCTTGACTGAAAAAATGTATAACAGTAAATAGGGCGTGATGGTGGGGCACGACAACCAATTTGTATATCGCGGAACCTCTGAAGCCAAAGGCACAATCTTGAACCCGCCATCCCAACACCCATAATCAAATAAGGTAGAAGAATGAGGTAGTCTGGAATAAGGTAGAAGAATGACCATAAATGTGAACCTGTGAGTCCACTAAGACGCACACCAAGGCATTTTTGGAAAGAAGACTAAGCAGAGAAATCGTAAAGCAAAAGGGATAATAGAAAATGGAAAAATTAGAAATGGGGAGGGCACAAAGGCCCATTGTTTCCAAATCATCATTTTATATTCCAATATTATATGGCCCCATCCATTTTGTATATTTAATTTACTACCACAGTTGTTATACCTTTTAGAATATTGTACCACAGACCCCTCTGTTGTTGCATATAAGAATTCATCTTCCTTTCCAACCAATCTGTGTCTTCCAAGCTAGCAACATCGAGTATACAGTGGACATGAAGGAAAGTTAATATGAAGAAAGACATGTAAAATAAAGAAATATAGTTCTTTTTATTTCAATGTAGCAGCAAAGAGAATACGATTCACGTGAGAATAAGTAGAAAGATACGTAGTATATAGATACAGTAAAAAAGGTGCAAAGTAGTAGAGCAAGTAGAACAAATACACAGACAATAAATGAAATACCAAATACTGGAATATGAAATAAGAGTACAGGTATGCACCTCTGCAACTCCTCGTCTACATTCGCGACAATGAGTCCATCGTCCTATCCAACCACTTTATTTGTTTAATGTAGCAATGGAGGAAAAATACAATGGACATGAAGGAAGCTAGTATGCAGGAAGACATGTAATGAAGATAATTTATTATGTAGGAAGGTATGCAATATCTACATACAACAAACTAGGTGAACACATATACAGACAATAAATGAAATACAAAACAATGGAATATGAAATAATAGTACAAGAATGTACCTTTGTATCTCCTCTTCCACCGCTGCACTTAAGACTCCTTCGTTTTCTCCAACTATTCTATTTGTTTGAATGTGGGAACGCACAAAATACAATGAACATGAATGGAAGTTGGTATGCAATGGAGAACAAGTAATATGTACATACAGTAACTGTGAATCAACGAATATAATAAAAGATATTCAGAAACATGAACCTTTGCTTTTATCCATCCATGGTTGTAAATATATAAATTTTTTCCCTGCCCAAAATATATTACAGGACACAAAATATTAAGAAATTGCATGGCCATAGCTAAATGACTTTGGTTTTCTGTGGCAGACTATCCAGATATGCTTACAGACATGGAAATATAATTTTGCAGTATCTTTGGTGTACATATCATATCTCAAACACAAGACAAATTATATCGTGGTCACACCAGTCTATGTAGAGTATAAATAAGTTGTATTGTGATATGGGCACATTTCACCATATATGGTTAATAAGTGTGTTGTGCACATGTTTTATTTTAACAAAAAAACAACGGATATTGCAATTGCACATGTAGTTGTCCAATTATTTCTTATGCTACTATTTTATATCATGTCAACACTGAAGTAACAACAAACTTTTACAGCAGAATAGGCGAGCATAGAAGAGGTGCCAGATCTCGGCTTCGCCAGACATGGAAAACAACACAACCGCAGGTCCACTCGCGTGTGGAAGATCTGAACACTGCAAAGCGCCCCCCAAAAAAACAACCAACTCCAACTGTCGATGCAAGACCCCAACCCTGCAAAGTCGAAGAAAACAAAATAAAACAACAAGCACCAAACCAGTGAGAAAGCACGAACATGCCCAACTGTAGCCCCAGGGCCCCAAACTTGTAAACTTGAGCCAAACAAAAAAACCCAGCAACTGATGGGCCAATGAACCAGCGAACAAGAAACAACAAATGAACTGGTAAACAACATATGTATCTCCAATGATTACCAAACTACATTCGAAGTAGAGAAGGAACCAAAAACATATGACGATGATGCTAGTAGAAATAAGAAAACAATCTTACTTGCAAACTGCAAACACTGAACAACAAAGAAGGAATAGAAAATGGAATTATGGCATGGAAACTTACTTTGAAACGATGAATGGAAGAAGCGCAGGTCGAATTGTGGGTGTAGCACCTGGACCCCACAAAGTAAAAAAAAAAGAACAAATCCAACTGCGAATGCAGGAGCCCAACCTTGTAAAGTTGAACCAAACAACAACAAGTAGCCATTGACGAACCAACAAAGAAGAATCACCCACCGAACTTGTAAACAATGTATGTAGCTTCAATGATGACGAAATTTCATTCCAAGCCTAGAATGAGTATGAAACATACAACGCCTATTCAACTAGTGATGGACAACAATATTGTCCAAATTCACTACAACATTGTATGGAAAATTTTGAGGAAAAATGTACTCCGAGAAGCCTATGTAGGTAAACATTTAAGGCTGTCGGGTTGTCTAAGGGCCTAGCGGTATGCAAACATTTAAGTGGTCATGCTTGTTTCAAGACCTCGCGCCATGTAAACATTTAAGTTGCCAGGCCTATTGAAGCAGCTAAAAAAAAGTGTCAATGATTTAAACCTTCGGTATGCAAACATTTCAATACAAATACAAAGGAGTAATAATAATAGGGAAAATACATTAATAAAGGTCTAAAAACAACGTTCATGCTCAGAACTTTCGGTTTGTAAACATTTAAGTAAAAATGTAATAAAAATTAAAAAGGTGTGTCTAAGCTCAAAACTTTGGATATCTACACATTTACAACATTGGGAACATAGAAGCTAGCAATAAGACCTCGAATATATTCTCTAATGAGACGACGACATATAAGTTTTTTTTTTTTATATATAAAATAATGCTTTTACTTCTATAGCACGAACAATACAGATGATGCGAAAATTTATCGTCAAAGGATAGATTAATATGAAGTCAATGAATTATCAATCGTTATAGTCCTTCTGCGCCTTCGACAGAAACTAATAAAAATTTGCACATTGAAAAATTTGCTCTGTATAAACGATTGATAAATCAAGAAATTAAAATGAAATTAAACTAATTTAATATTATTAACTTTAATTATAAACTAAAAATTTTATAATGATCATGAACTTACTATTAATAATAATCATATAAAAAAAGCAACATCTCTTAATTACACTACTAATTAGGACAATGAATTCTCAGCAAATTCAACTAATAATTATATTTTAAAAACAAATTTTAAAGAAAAAATGTATAAATATTTTATTTTTATTTTTCAATGTCTATCGAACTGTTCAATAAACCCGCTACTCAATAAACTATTAAAATGGAAAGTATCCATTACTACCTTCTAATAAACCATATTTATGTCTGATGTATGCATGTAGAATAGTGAGTCCAAAGTGGCTAACTTTAAAACTTTTTAAGTTGATATTTGACCTAAAATATAATTGGAAAATAAAATCTTATTGAATAACAATTTTTTAAGTTTGAAGATAAACTCAAATATATTTAATTAACTACTTGTGCGCACTTGAGCCATGAATGGTTTTGTCCATATATTTTAATAAAGCTCGTCGCCTCCCATCTCCGCACACTACAATACCATGCAAACTCCAATAGCCTACTACACCTAGAGAACAATGATCAAATTAAATTGACAGTGATCAATTAAATTATTTTTAAAACCTTGTTAACATAATTTTTTTTGTTTGTCTTGTCATTTTTGGAATTATAATTGTGTGGGTAGTTTGAAATTTCCAACATTTCAAGTGGACATTCTATCCATCATTAGGAACTCTTGAAGTAAGAATGAATGAAAAGAGTGTTGAAGGGAAAGGTCAACAACTCTTTTGCCAATTTAGTTTTAAACTTCTTAAAAGTTCCATAAATGACAAGACAAATATGAGAATCTGCACACTTTGATTTTAAACCTCTATGGAGAGGATTGTCTCAAAGAAACACGAACTTTTGAGAAGCTTAGAATTAAATTGGCCAAAATAGTTGTTGACGTGACATTTATGAAGTTGTTTATAAAGCTTCCCTTCAACAACATTTTCATTCATTCTTGCTTTAAGAGTCTTTGATTATGGATGGACTGTCCACTAGAAACGTTGAACATTTTAAACTACCCACACAATTATAATTCCAGAAATCTCAAAATAAATATGAAGAACTGTGAAAATCTAAAAACTTTGATAATATATATATATATATATATATATATATAAATTTTTATTATTTTTTAATGTTATTTACGTGTCCCTCATTTATAGTTATTTTAAGGATGAAATGTGCTAACATTGTTGTTCAATGTTACAGATTGTTTATACAATAAGAAATATAAAACTTAGGAAAAAAATAAGTAAATTTAAGTAGAACAATGTTAAAATCTTTCTCAAAGTGTTTAAGTTTAGAGCATATTGAATTGATGGAATTATTAAGATCAATTAGGTTGTAATAGGGGTATTCAAGGGTTATACTGAATTTTTACATTAAAAACAATGATTCAACAATCCAAATTTACAATTTCAACAATTTTTTTATGGTTATAATCCAAAACTAAAAAATGTCAAAATTGTAAGAACTTTTAAATTTCTTCTTTATCCACCAATTAAATTTAGTAGACAAGTGGTATTTATATTGATTAAATTAATTAATGAGTGTGTTAAAGTGATTATATTGTGTTGTGCCCATTTCTATACTAATAATAAGTATGTAACCAAAGAAAATTGGGACTTGTCTCTTTGGTTGTGGTTGACCATAGAACCATTTTAGCAAACACATTATTGTACTACCAAAATATATGTCTTTTCAAACAAAACTTACTTAAATTACTTTAAAAAAACATAAAAAATTTGCAACCTAAGATATCTCAAAAGACATGTCTCTTTGCTTATGGTTTCCCATAGAACCATTTTAGCAAACACATTATTGTACTACCAAAATATATGTGTTCCCAAGCAAATCTTACTTAAATTATTTTAAAAAACATAAAACTTTGCGGCCAAAATTGGAGATATGGAAAAGCAAACCTTCAACATGTATGTAAATAATTCAACATTCAAATAAGATTATACATCTTAAGCATAAAATAAATAAGTTTTTTTAAGTGAATGCAAAATATTGAGAATTAAGTGAAATCATAGTCACAACATGTTGCAATATCCAATTGAATGTTGGTTTTCCCATTTGGATTTCCACAGTAAATAATGTTTTCATGAACACTGATTTGTTTATGTGTTAATTTTTTTTGATATGTTAATTTACTTTTTCAATCTAACGAAATTAATGAAGTTACTATGTGTTTTTAATTATTGCTTTAAAAATTTAATGGTGCTATGATTGTTGTGTATTTATTGAAATCATATTTCATTAACAATTGCAGTGTTGGAGGTTTCTATCATATTTATAGTAGTTTATGAGTAAATGCATGACCCAACAACTCTATATCCTCCATAATTGGTTATTTTTTATATTGGAAATCAATGGATGGTGGTTGCAATATTGTAGGGAGTTTTTAAATATGTTCTTATTTCTGTTCTAAGACTTTTGCGACCATTGGTTTGATGAGATAGTTCTTTCGGATTCATCACATTGGCCTTTTATATTCGACGTTTCAGACCAAACCAGTGTGGTCCATCATCAGGAAAAGTATTTTGAGATATGAAGGAAAAAATATATAACAAGTGTAAAGTTACAAAGAAGACTTATTTAAAAATGAAAAGTTATTATGAAGAGAAGACTTATTTAAAAATGAAATCAAGAAATATAAAACCTAAAAATATTATTTATTAAGAGCTGACTTATTAAAAATGAAATCAAGAAATATAAAACCTAGAAATATTATTTATTAATTAATTTCTAGAATGAGTCATTCTAGTTAGTGTTGGGATCCAATTTTGACTAATTTTCCATCCATCATCTTTGTTTATATTGTTAGGTTGTTTTTCAATTTTGATGGCTTCTCTGAATTTCCTATTGTGATAGTGATCTATCTTGGCAAGAATTTTGGCATCTTCAATACAATTGTGATGTTTAGTTTTGTCTGAATGTTCTACCAAGGATGAGGGACGAGTCTGATTTTATTTGATGTCAACGGCATGTTATTGAATCCTAATTCTAAAGGAACGACCTGTTTGTCCTATGTATTGTTTACCACACGATTTTGGGATCATATAGAAACCCTTCTATTCGATGGGATCAACATGGTCTTTGACTAACCTAAGGGAATTCCTAATAGTGTTTAAGGGTTTGAAATTTTCCCCAATGCTTTTCTTCTTCAAAATCCTAGCAAGCTTGTATGTTGTCCCTTGTATGTAGGGTAAGAAAACCTTGGATGCATCTTTATTTGTTTGTTCTTTATTTCTAGGTGTTTTAGTGGAATTTCGAAAGGCTTTAATCAACTGATTTTTTTTTAGTCATTATCCCTGAAAACATTGAGGAGATGATTTTTCTCTTCGTCAAGGTGTTCAACATCAGAGATTCTAAAGGCCCTAGTAGCTAGGGTGTTGAGAACCCCTAATTTTTGGGCAGGGTGATGATGGGATTTGGCATGAAGGTACTGTTCGGTGTGAGTTTTCTTCCGTTAAAATTGGTGGGCTAAGGATCCATCAGGTCTTTTTGTGACCCTAACATCTAGAAAAGGAAGACTGCCTTTATCTTCAACCTCCATAGTGAATTTGATGTGATCATATTGTTTATTGAGGTGAGTCACAAATTCATTTAATTTGTCACAACCATGGGGCCAAATGACAAAAGTATCATCGAAAAAACTATTCCAGTATTTAGGTTGGAAGGGTGAGGTGATAAGGGATTTTCTTTCCAAATATTCCATGATGGTAAAAGGTGAGGGAAAATGGGATTATGATTTTCCCTAAGTTACCTGTCAAGTTTTAGAGTTTTATTTTGATACATGTAGCTTATTTAGGTTCGGTGTACATCCGAACAAACCTCAGGAAGCCATCCCATGACTGTTTAATCCATTTCTGAATGTCTACAGGTTGTACAAAAGAAATGTCCATAGGTCATACAACTATTTTATCACCGATTGATAGGTTGTACAGGGTTGTATGATCCATATGCTCTAGTGTGAGGTGTCTTTGTAGCAAGCAATATCCAGCTGCATCCCTCTCACCGCACATCCAAGTTTTTATCCGCTCCTTTTTCGACTCCTGTCGATTCTCCGGTGGCTCACTCAACTAGACGGCGTAACACAAAACACCATTAACACTTGGCGAGAGGTGATGTCAATCTAGGAGTACGATCACACGCGATGTTTCCTTCCTCAACACCCATTTTCAAATTTGAAAAAACCTTCCCTGTTCACCTCACTCCACACGAGATCCCTTGTTTTTGTCATCGAAGCATGACCATGGAAGTTTTAAGAGAGGAGTGAATAGTGTCCCCAAACCCAATTCATCTAATATTTTTGAAAGCAACAAGAAATTTTGTATCATTTAATCGACTCTTTGGATTCCTACTTTATGGAGGCTAATGTGTGTGAAACCGTTTTGACTCTTTACTTTTGACCTTTTTTAAACATTTATGGTTTACTACAAAAGGTTGGAGAACCATATGATTTTCTATAAGAGTTTGACATTTTATTTTCAATTTGGTTCTCTTTATGTGAGCAGAGAAATTTTTCCGATAAACCTCCTTAAAACTCTATCACTACATTCATAAATAGTAACAACCCTCAACTTGACTTCTTCTCAATTATTGCTTCTAAAACTTTTGGAATTTTGTGTAGTTGTCGATGTCCATGGAGAAACAAGCGAATATCTCTAGCAGTGTTCTTGCCAAATCCACTGTCATATGGTTGTTCTAATATAATGCGAGGTGTGTGAGTGCATTTTTTTATTTTTAGTGGTGTGTAGAGTTAGCCATTAATTTTATTAAATTCCACGTTGGGGTGTAGTTCCTTGAGTCTCGATAGAGGACCTGTTAGAATCATTACAATTGGGTTTCTTCACCTTCACCTTTTGTTACAGCTTGTATGTTTAAATTAAATATTATTATATTTAAAATAAAGGTATTTTAACATAAATTTTTTTTTTTTTTTTGCTGAGGAAATTTGAGGTAATATTTTTATTTGTTTTCTTAATTCACAATGTTGAGGAGCATTGTTGGAAATGAGGGAGAACATAAATGAAAATTTGAGATCACATTATTTGATTGGTAGGTGTAAAGAAATTATATTTTCTATTGCTTGATTATTTTTTAATTTTTGATAAATAGAATTTTAATATATATATAAATGTGTAAGAATATTTGTAAACTTGATTAAGAATTTAAAAAGTAAAAAACTTTGAAGAAACTAAGTTAGATATAGAACATTTTATGTTTATTTTTGGGTTATTGAATGGAGATAAAACAAATATGTAGGATGTTGATTGGAAGTTAGAGAATTCAAAAATAACCAAACACGGTATATAATGTTTTATGTTATTTTTGAATGATGAGCGGAGATAGAAAAAAACATAAAATATTAATTATGATTGAGAAATAAACATATAATAGTTTGTAAAAATATTTAATAATATTTTATTTATAAAATTCATATTTAACTTCTTAAAAATTTTAAACTTTTAATTATTATTATTATAAATAAAATTCATATTTAAGTTTTTAAACTTTTGATTATCATTATAACATAACTAAATGGAATGGTTCTATTTGCTTAATTTAATTTCACACATAATACCATCGTGACATGTGATTTTGATATCAACTCCAATGATTTGTTTTCAGATTATATTTTAATATCACTTTCATTTCCTTTTTTAAACATAGTAACATTCAATTTTCCAAGTATAGCAACCCTCAATTATATTTATTCAACTCTGTTTTTTTCATTTCCAAAAAAACATTTGATTATAGCACTAGAAAGCCTCAAGTTTCACAATTCCTCACAATATAAAGCATTTTATTTCTTTTTTTACAAATTTCATATGCAATTTGATTCTATATAACTCCTTGAATTATGTAGATATTAAATCTAGTAACAATCCATTAGATATGCTTGAATGAAATTTTACCAAGGAGGTGGGGCACAATGTTTAATGTCGAACTTAGTAGATTCAACCCTGCTATCCTTTAATGCCTAGTCAACAAATGAGATTGGGAATAGAGAACTAATAACACTACTCCTTTCACATATTTTATCTTTATACATATATGATATAGCTCTAAATGAATTAATTTTAATGAATAAATGGTAAAAAATATAAATTAATTGATCCATGTGGGTATCGATGACCACCCACCTTTTCCAACTGGGTCAAAACAGTTTTCTGACAATTTTGGTAATTTACTATTTTTAGTAGTTTTTCACTTCCGAAGTCGTTTTGAGGCCCTAAACGATTTTTTTTGGAAAAAAAGGGAGAGATATGGAAGTTCCTTAGTTATTTCCCCCAAAATGAATCTCCTCGATGATACCTTTCCAATGGGCTATCATACACCTAAAACAAATATTGTATGCAAAAGTTACGACCCCGGTAAGTTGATGTACTAACTTACCCAAACGGGGCCCATGTGACTTTTGGCGCTTCATCTCCTAGGGTTAGGTGTTTGGATGTCTAGGGTTTTTGGAATTCTTGTTTATTGTAAAAAAGGCCTTCATAGATTCATTATAATGATCTTCTTGCAAATGAGCATAGTCATCACATCTCTTCTCAGAGATAAGCCGCCACCATTCCAACAAGCTTGTTTCCGCTGCATTTTACAGTTTCAGCTTATTTCCTTATTGAATAGAAAGCTAGTTTTTACTGTATCTCTATTATTTTGTGTTAAGAACCTATTGATAATCTGTAGTCATTTCTTTCTGCTCATAAAATCTGGATTAGTGGTATCAGAGTGGTCTGCTCCTTTTCGTCTTAATGCATGTCCCCAATGAGGTCGAAGTACAAAGGGTGGGGTCTTGAGCTTGTTTCTCTTGAGGACAAAAGTTATTGCACGCCCAAGCAACATCTCATGGTAGGAGAAAATAAATATGATAGGATAGGAGATCCTTTCAAACTGTTGATTGACGAATCCCTCACACAACAGAGGAACGAGATGATGGATAGTTTCATGCAAATCCTTCAATGACTACCAACAGGAGACACATATTCTTCAAGCGGAGGCGCTGCCCCCTTCAAGGTATAAATAAACTTTGATATTCCTATATTTGAAGGTTAGATAGACGCGGATTCCATATACAAGTGGTTGAATCTACGAAAAGGGTAGTTTTCTGTCCATAAATTTTCGAATAGAGAAAAGATTACTTTTGTGCTTCTCAAAGCCGTTTCCCATGTCAAAGATTGGTGGGAAAATTTCTTTGAGAAAAACAAAATAGAGGAACCCTCATTATTTACAGTCATGACCACCTAGGAATCCTTCGGGGATGCTATTAAGGAACAATACTACCCTGTCGGAAGTTATGATGACTTGTATACCAAATGGACCACACTGTAGAAAGAAAGAGACCAAGCATTGCCAAATTTCACAAATATCTTCCATACCTTGCGCACCAAGATGGGTATCAAAGATTCATAGAGACATCTGGTGCTCAAGTATCGTGGTGCTCTGCATAGATACATCCAGACCAAAATGGAATTTTTGGACATATCATCCTTGGGCGCGGCCTACCGATATGTCGTCAAAATTGAGCAGAAGCTCAAACAAAAGACATGACAATTTGGGGTTGGGAACCCCTCACAAAAAAAGTCAAGAAAGGGCAGCCCCAACCCATAGAACAAAGGACAGAGAAAATATGGACAACATCAAGACAACCAGTCCAAGCCAGAAGAAAATAAGGACATCGGGAAGTGGTGCGACTTACATAAGAGCCCTTTGCATAACACTACTGACTGCCGCTCAAAGCAGTCGATGGTGGCCAAAGTGAAAGCCTATGAATCAGATGTGAGTTATGACTCTAAGCCAGAACTAGAAATGGGAAGACAGATCATTGACGCAGAACCTAGTGCCACCATTGCTACCACCAAGCTCCAGTCTGGTGAACCAGACAAGCTAGAAGAAGGAGAGCGCCTCTTCCATTCATAGATGTGGGTAAAAGTCACCCCATTGCACTTCATCATTGATAGCGGTAGCCAGAAGAACCTCATCTCAGCAGAGGTCATCAAGTGGCTAGCCCTGCGGACAATGCCGCACCCACAACCCTACACCATTGGATGGCTCTACCAAGGATGTGATCTTTGCGTCAGCTAATAGTGTTGACTGTCATATGGCATCAAGCCCTTCAAAGACAAGGTATTGTGTGATGTTTCTCCTCTCGAAGTTTGTGATGTTCTTTTGGTCCAATATTATTTATGGAAACATCATGATGTATATGAATCTAGGCCTCATAGTTTTATTATTACTTTGAATAGGAAATTGTACAGGATACCCGAGGCAGTCCCACCTAGTGCTATTTCCTTGATTTTTGTTAAGCAATGCAGGAAGGTCATCTCTCATATGGGGAAGTTTGTCTTCTTCGTGATTCTCTCTCAGAATAAGAAAAATATCACAGCCACATCCAGGGTCTCTATGGTTGACCTCTCCACACGGCCGAAACAAGTAGATAAGGTTGTGGAAGAATACTCAAATATCTTCTCCTCACCTACCAGGGTACTTATGCACTACCAGGTCAAGCACCCCATCAATCTGACCCTTCGTGCACTACTTCCCAATGGGCCAGTCTATCATCGCTCTTTGTTATAGAATGAGGAGATCAAGCTACCGATCCAAGAAATTCTACACAAGGGCCACATCTGTCCCATCTCATCACCTTTCGGGAGCTCAATCATGTTGGTATAGAAGAAAAATGGAACCTGGCGACTCTGCATTGATTACCGAGCTCTGAATAAAATCACAATCAGAAATGGGTACCCGATTCCCCAAATCGACGACGTCCTTGATTAACTCATGGGGGCCAAATACTTCAGTAATATCGATATGAAGTCTGGATACCACTAGGTCCTGATAGAATAGACAGATGTATGGAAGACCACCTTCAAGTCAAAGGAAGGCCTTTTTTAATGGTTGGTCATGCCCTTTGGTTTGACAAATTCTCCAACCACTTTCATAAGGATGATGGACAATATCCTTCAACCTTTCACCAATACTTTTGTAGTGGTGTATCTGGATGACATTCTCATTTACAACAGTACTTGGGCCGAACACTTGCATCATATTCAACAAGTTCTGCACACCCTACTACAACACAAGCTATACGCCAACTTGGAAAAATGATCCTTCAGCATGGACAGGGTCCATTACCTGGTCTACATCATTGATCATCATGGAATACATGTGGATCTAGCCAAGATCCAAGTCATTTGTGACTGTCCAACCCCAACCACACTCACTGAGCTTCGGAGCTTCTTGGGCCTTGCCAATTTCTACCGCAGGTTCGTGTTTTGATTCTCCCATATTGCATGGGCCCTCAGCCAAATAACCAGGGGTGGTGGTAAGGAGAAATGTGTGTGGGGTCGGTCCCAACAACAAGAATTCGATGATTTGAAGCAGTGCTTGTGATCAAACCCAATAATTTCACTACCATACCTGCAACAACGCTTTGATATCAAGACAGATGCTTTAGACTATTCTGTGGGCGTCGTTCTCACTCAAAAAATCCACCCTGTGGTCTATCATAGTGAGATGTTATCAAATGTTGTCTGTAAGTACCCTACTTACAACAAAGAAATGTACTCCATTGTGAAAGCCTACCACCAGTGGAGACATTACATTGTTGGGAAGGAGACAATCATCCACACTGATCATAAGCCACTACAGTTCATGAAGTCACAAGGAAAATTGTAGAATTACCACCATAAAAAGTGGTCCACATACTTGCAGCAATTCCACCTCAACATCAAGTATAAAATAGGAAGAACCAATCACATCGCTGATTTCCTTAGAAGACCGCCAGTCGTGGCACTCACCATGGTGCTAGAATCTTGTGGCCATGAGACCTCTGGATGGCCCCAACTCTGTGAGACAGATCTGAACTTCTCCACCACCTACCAAATGTTGGGCACACACACATTTGTCGATAATTTCCATCTTCAGGATGGGTTGTTGTGTCATCTAGGCCATATCTGTGTTCCATCAAGCGAGCGAGTGAAGCTTATCTGGGAATCCCACTACAGTCGGGTGGCAGGACATTTTGATGTCGAAAAAATAATGGTGATGCTACATAAACATTTCTACTGGTTGAAACTTTGACAGGAGATCAACAAGTATATCAGGTCTTGCACTGCCTATGTTATTTCCAAACCGACCACTAAGAAATAGGGCATGTACACCCCTCTTCCTACTCCTGATAGGCCATGGTAATCCATCTCAATGGACTACATGTCAGGCCTATTGTCAACCAAGCGAATGTCTGTGTTTTTTTGGTTTTTGGTTGCTTTTCTAAGATGGTGATTTTGGTTTCCTGCAAGAAGAGAATCACAACAGAGACCACTGCCAAGCTCTTATTTGAACGAGTCTAGGTACATTTTGGAATCCCACAAACCATTGTCTCAGATCGGGACAGTTGATTTCTCAACACATTCTGATCGAGCCTCTGGTCATTGCTAGACACCAAGCTCACCAAATCCACGACCTTCCACCCCCAAACAGATGGCCAAACCGAGGTCGTAAATCGAATGATTGGGCATATCCTTCACATGTATAATTACAAGCACCCTCGCACATGGGATGAGAGCCTTCCCTATTTACAACATAGCTACAACTGAGCCCTGCATAGCTCAACTGACCACATCCCCTTTCAGGTGGGGTTGGGATTCCAACCATTAGGTCCCATAGATGTTGCACTTCCCCTTGTGGTCACCTCGATCGACTCATCTCCTGCTCCAACTGATGTTGACAAAGCCACCCGGTTCATTGAGAGGATCCAACACATCCACAAACAGGTTCAGGATATCCTACAGAAGTCCAATGATAAGTACAAGCAGTGCCATGATCAAAATCGGGTGCCACATAAGTTTCAGGTCACTACTACATATTGAAAAATTTGCGACAAAAGTACTCTTTCGCTGCAAAATTCAAGAAAAAAAGTTCAATTATTCAATTTTCTTTCTAAATCCACCCTATATTCATCTCTATCTCGACGAATGTACTTTGTCTAAATTGATATGGTCAAAGTTGATCGCAAGAGCGACGAATGACCGTTATAAGTGACCATTAATTATGACAAATAAATAGGTAAAAAAAAAGAAATATTTTAGGCCACGGTCATCGCAATTGCGACGATGGTGACCTAAAATTGAAATATAAATATTTGACAATTTAAAGATGTTACAACAATCTTTCTATAACAACGACGGTTCCAAAAAGGTAGTTTTGTGTGGAATAATGTCACAGAATATAGTTAGAGGTGGGGAAAAAAGTAAAGTGGGTGAAAAGGGTGATGGTAGATGTTATTGCCCTTGTAAAACATGTTGCCTCATACGTCCCATAAGAATTTGAATAGAAACAACTACAAAAAATTGCATGATTGTTTGTAATTATAAAGTTAGAGTTGCCCTCTAACGTTTTGCAGAATATTGCACCAACTATTAGTAGAAATGATGTTGTACAAGTTGAGGAACATCATGACCAAGCAAATGAGGATCTCATGGAAGAAGATGATGGGACAAATCAAGTTAATTATCCGATGGAAGAAGATGATGGGACAAATCAAATGATCCAAGATTTGTTTTCGCAGCTAGATGAGGATGGGGACAATGCTCGTATTTATGATGAACCTCTATTAGAAAAGGCAAATAAACGACTTTATGAAGGATCAAGAGCAAATCTTCTCTCTATTGCATTGCTGCTAGTGAACTTAAAGGTTATGAATAATTTGTCGAACACTTATATGCCACAGATCCTAAGGTATGTAATATGTTTCATCTCATATTATACATAAATGTTGATTTTTTTCTATTTATTTTTAGTGCTAATTAATGTGTAAAACAAGAATGCAATTTTTAAGATTAATATTCTTACATTAACTAGTTATTTGTTATGTTGTAGATTGTTAGGTGAATTTTTGTTACCATCATCAAATATTTTGCCTTTCACATATCGAGGTTTGCATGCCATTATGAAAGACATTGGAATGGATTATCAAACTATATATGCATGTCCTAATGACCATATTATATATTATGTACAACATGCTTCGAAAACAGAATGTCTGCAATTTCTTATCAGTAGATATCGAACCGATCAAGTAACAAAAAGGGTGCCTCGAAAGGTTCTTCGTCATATTTCCATAATTCCACATTTGCAGTGATTGTTCAGGTGTGAAAGCATAGCACAATTTATGGATTACCATGCACATAACATAAGTGGATATGGTGTTCTTTGAGTGTCTTCCGATGGTTCTGCATTCAGGGAAATTGAGGAAAAATGGGCAGATTTCAAAGATGAACCTCGTAATGTTAGGCTTTCATTGGTAGTTGACAGTGTTAATCCATTCAGAGAGCTTAGGTATATTTACTCAGTGTGGCCTATTTTTTCTATCAACAATAACATTCCTCCTTAGATGTCAATAAAGAGGGAGCACATAATGTTGACAATGATTGTTCCAGGTATTTGTTTACATTAATTTTTTGAATTTAACATTTTCATTTGTTTCAATTTTTGGATAACATATTTTGTTTATTTATTTAATTGTATATAGTACATGATATCATTCCTATAGTAATTATGTGTAATTTCAAACAATTAGGTAAGTACCAGGTTAAAGATATGAATTTATATATTGAGCCTCTTATCGACGAGATACTGAAGTTATGGGTTGGCATCACAATGTATGACATATGTAAACCAATTGGGTAGAAGAAATTTAAATTCCATGGAATACTTTTATGGACAATTCATGATGCCCCTGGACTAACACAGTTTTGTGATATGTAGCACTCTAATATTGATCTTTAATACTATATAATTTTTTAATGTTATCATGGTGCATGTTTAATTTTTAAATAATCTGATCGTATAATTCACATTAATCCATTTGTTGCAGGTCTTCAAACAAAGGGTAAATTTGCATGTCCAGATTGTGGCTCTAAGATGAAGTATCGTCATTCAAAATTTTTAGGAAAGATGGTGTTTGATGAGTATAGGCACTGATCTAAAATTGAAGAAGACTTGAAAAACTTGAATAATTATTGCAAGTGAAATGTTATGTGTTTAAAGAAACCGGATCAATTTGCAACACATAATTAAGGATTACTGTTAAGGTCCTAACCCGCACATAGGTAGATTAATGTATTCGGATGTAATAAAGGTCAATATTAATAAGACCTTTCAATAAAATAGAATAAGGCGGATGTAAGAAGACTTAATAGAAGCTTCCGCTTCTAGAAGGATCTTC
>ML834137.1:46312-63288 GCA_009831015.1 Picea engelmannii | reverse complement strand
TTTGGAACTATTTCTATACTACGGACATGAAAGGAGATAATGATGGAGTAGGTGCATGTATCAAAACTACTTTATGTAGGTAATAAATAAGTTCACGAATAATTCACTCATATGAAATGCAAAATTTATTGTTGAATGGTGTTCTCTAGTAATGGCAGAGGGAACAAAAAGGTGAGAATGCCAATAAAAGAAAGGAAAGGACATGTTCAAAGATATTTTTGGTAGGTGTCAATGCAAATCGATAACATACATATGAATACAAAACATTCCAGGAAACTTGTGGATTTCATTCAGTTCAAACATTAGGTAATGTTATAGTTGAAATGTGGAAAAGAAAAGTGTATTTATTCTATGGTCCTTGTATTAGTATTGAATGGGATTATTGTGAATCTTCGAACTATGTTGATATATGGGATCATGTATCACTCCCCATTGGTCAATGTATAACTGTTGAATTATCCTAGTTGGAGGAGGATGAATCGACTATTTCATTATATTATGATCACATCTTAGATCTCGTACAAGTAGGTTTGGTCAATATTTTATTAATTTTGATTAACTACAATTAATGTACTATGCTTTGTTGATTTAGTTGACTCACATGTTGGAACTCCATTTTTTTCAAGGAACATATATACAATGGTTTCCAAAAAGGTAATGAATGGGGCACTTCTTATTGGTTGGCATTTTTCTTAGATGGAAATCGTACCCTCTTTTTCTTAGTAACTGACTCTAAAGGTGTAACATCCCCAGCCCCAAGCTAGGCCACGCCACACAAAATTTCCCTTCTTTGATACTATTTTTAACTAACAATATGCCTTCCATATGACTATAAATATGCAACACAATAAGCCTACAATTCATGCATNATATATATATATATATATATATATATATATATATATATATATATATATATATATATATCACTTAGTGGAATGATACACACAGTAAATAACATGTAAAAATATAAAAGACACTTATCTTTTAATGGTAATCACCAACTATGTGCGGACCTAAAACATTCCTCCTACTTGTAGACTTTTCTACTCATAAACTCTTAGTAGAAAGTCACCCCCAAGATGGGGCTAAAAACTCCAATAGGGAAGGCTTCCTAAGCCATAATAAGTTCTAACCAGCATAATAAAAACTTAAGTCAAGGTGCCAATTGTTGCAACTATCATATAGCCTCTCATTTTGATGCAACCCTCCTACCCTCCCGGGGATTCTGCGACCTCCCAGTCTTGGATATTCAATTTACTCGAGCCGAATTAGCTCTTCGGGCCTTCAACAAGCCCTGAACAATGACACACATGTCCCTTTGATGTTACCTGCAGGTCCGAGTTACCTGAAACCCTACTCTCTGGCGCTTTTGGCAACACCAACCATGCGAGTGATAGCCCTCGTGCTAGACTCTTTCTCCTAAGTGACCAAGGGTTGTCATTGTGGGTCATCTCTTCATAACTTCGGGCTTCAGAAATATCGAGAGCTCTTTCTTTGGTTCTTTCCAAAACGTTTTCTACCGAATGCATGGATCTTTGTCATGTGTCCACCTGGATCTGATGGTCCAGCTATATTTCCGGTTTCGCGACTTCGCGAGGATTTCACCTACTACCCACACATCTTCTTTGGACCTATATCTCCCATATTTTCTAATCTGTTTCCACATATCCTCCTCGCAGCCAACAGTCAGGATCACTTAGCGACTTCATGACTTTGCGACCTCGCTCTTGCAACACTCCAAAATACTTCAAACGATAAAGTGGTGAAATTCTTCACGTCTAACCTTCGTGCAAATTTCCCCAAATATGATGATCTGGGATGATCCTGGTCCCTCTTGGATGGATCTTGCTCGTTAATTCTAAGAAACCTTAAAGGATTCCTCCCTTTGAATATTTCATGTTTCTCTCCCTCCTGAGCTTGTTCTTCCTTGAACTTTATCCTCCTTAGAGTACTCCCCTCGACATTTAGTCAAATTTCAGCCTCTGCACACCTTGCAACATGTCCTCCTCCACAACTTAGCTTCTCTATGGATGACTTTCGTTGAGCTTCTAAGTCAGAAGAATCTATCGTGCACTCCTTGTGGAAAATATGCACTCTCTGCATGCAAAGTTCCAAGTTACCTTCCTTGGACTTACTTCTCCCCAACACTCTGAACTTATCAGAATGATTTCTCGATACTTAGACCAGTATCGACTCTACACACATTTGCAACAAGCTTCCTTCAATAATGACTTTGAAGGGTGATTGTGCACTCCTCACAACAGTGCTTCCATGCTCTATTGTTCCCTCTGAACAATATGACTCCGAGTGTGTTTCGGTCTATGCACACCTTCAAGCTATCTCTCCTGAACTTTTTGAGTCAAAGTAGACTCTGTCATGCACGCCTTGTGGAAACTATGCACTTTTTGCACATATAAAGTTCACGTTATCTCTTATGAGCTTATGAGTCGAAATAGACTCTGTCACACACACCTTGTGGACACTATGCACACTTTCATTTTCTTGTAGAAGAGAAACAATTCAAACTTATCTAAATATTCAAAGATTCATACATTCAACCATGTAAGTCCATTCATAAACACAAGAATGAAATTTTGCATAAACTCTATTCATAAACACAAAAGTGAAATTTTGCATAAACTCTATTCACTTGGCATGTATTTGATTTAACTTCTCTTGTCTGGTTATGCAATGTAAAGCATGATTATCGCTATACAAAATAAACTCTTTTGGAACAAGATAGTGCCTCGATTTCTTCAAGGCTTGAATTATGGCGTAGAATTCTTTATAATATGTGGAGTACTTTCTCTTAGTATCATTCAAATTCTCATTGAAATATGCAACGGGATTATTATCTTGGCTGAAGACCGCTCCAATTGCAACTCCACTCGCATCACATATCACCTGAAATGTCTTCCCGAAATCTGGCAAGACCATAATTGGTTGTTTTTTTATCTTATCCTTTAATATATTGAATCTTTTCTCAGCCTCTTTTGTCCATTTGAAAGACTTATGTCTTTTCCTCACCGTATCCCTCATTTTTGCACCAATCTGACTGAAATTTCTAATGAACTTCCAAAAGAAACTCGCTAGTCCATGGAAGTTTCTTACCTCAAATATACTCCTTGGTGACAACCATTCTCCGATTTCTCTCACCTTCTCTGGATCCATCTTCAATTCATTTGAAGAGATAACAAAACCCAAGTAAATGAGTTATGTCTTCATAAAATATGATTTCTTTAAATTTATCATCATCTTCTCTCACTGCAACCTCCTCATTACAAATGTTAAGTGCCTCATATTCTTTTATTTAGTTTTACTGAATACTAGTATATCATCCAGATATACGATCACAAACTTACCAATAAAATATCTCAACACTTCATTCATCAACCTCATAAAATTACTCGGGGCATTTGTTAAGCCAAATGACGTAACAAGCCATTCATACAATCCCTCATTTGTCTTGAAGGCTGTTTTCCATTCATCACCTTCCCTCATTCTTATCTAGTGATATCCACTTGATTGGTAAGTATGTGGTTTCTCAGTCTCACCTTTCGGCTTATGTGTCTTGTCATGGGAAACTCCCTTGCCTCTATTTAAACTTCTACCTCTGCTTCATTGACTCTACTTTCTTTCCAACTTCTCCTCTACTTTCAGCGCAATATGATAAGAATCCTCCATTTCCCTTATTGTCATCATGTTGATTTTGTCTTGTATTTCATATCTCAGGTCGTTTATATATTTGGAAACTTTTTCCTCATCTCTCTCTCTCTTTCAAGCCTTGATGTTCAGTCTATACAACTCCTATGTGTACTCGTTGACTGTCATTCATTTCTGCCTCAGGTTCTGCAATCTCCTAAACAAATTTATCGGATAGTCCTTGGGTATGAATTTAGCGTTTAACTTGGCTACCATTCTATCCCAGCTCTTAATATTTTGTTTTCCATTGTTTCTTTTGTCAACCTGCAGTTCATCCCACCATAGTGTTGCATGTCATTTTAACCTGGTGATAGCGTGCTTCATATTTTTTTCCTCATCGACATCTTCATAGTCAAAATACTTGTCCATTTCTAGTATCCAATCAAGCAATTCTTCGATGTCCAAATTACCTTCATACATTGGGATGTCTGTCTTTGCTCTAGCTCCCAACTTGACAACCGCTTTCAGCAAGTGTTCTTTTGCAGCATCCTCTACTACAAATTCTTCAACTTCCATTTATTCATTCTCTACATCATTGACATCTCCAACATCAGGTGCTCTCCTTTGCGTTGTTTCCATGGCATCCAATCTTGCATGCAGTTCTCGCATCTCCATTTCCATAGCTCGATTTTCTACAGGTGGCTCTGCGCATCTCTTAGGAGGCATTGTGTTGATTCATTTAATACCACTTGATGATATCATCCTACTTCTTTCATCTCCTTTTCCTACAAAAATCAATTATGTGCTCTCTAATACCACTTGATGGTATCAGACTATCTCCTTTCACCTTCTCACCTTTTCCTACTATCTGCAAACAAAAATTAGGTTCTAATACAACTTGATGCAGCCCCCCTACCCTCTTGGGTAGTCTGCGACCTCCTGGTCTTGGATCTTCAATTTACTTGAGCCGAATTAGCTCTCGGGGCCTTCAACAAGCCTTGAACAATGACACACAAGTCCCTTTGATGCTACCTGTAGGTTCGAGTCACCCGCAACCCTACTCTCTGGCACTTTTGGCAACACCAACCTTCCGAGTGCTAGCCCCGGTGCTAGGGTCTTTCTCCTAAGTGACCACGGGTTGTGACTATGGGTCATATCTTCATAACTTTGGGCTTCAGAAAAATCACGACCTCCATCTTTGGTTCTTTCCGAAACAATTTCTATTGAATGCGCGAATCTCTACCGTGTGTCCACCTGGATCTGACGGTCCAACTATATTTCGAGTTTCGCAACTTCGCGAGGATTTCACCTACTCCCCACACAACTTCTCTGGACCTCTATCTCCTAGATTTTCTAATTCGCTGCCACGTCTCCTCCTCACAGCCAACAGTCAGGATCACTTCGCGACCTCGCTCTTGCAACACTCCTAAAATACTCTGAACCACGAAGTGTCGAAATGCTTCATGACTAACCTTCATGCATCTTTCCCCAGATCTGATAGTCTAGGATGATCCCGATCCCTCCTAGACGGATCTTGCTCATTAATTCTAGGAAACCTTAAAGGATTCCTCCCTTTGAATATTTACTGCCACTCTCCGTCCTAAGCTTGTTCTTCCTTGAACTTCTACCTCCTTAGAGTGCTCCCCTCGACACTTAGTCGCATTTCAACTTGTGCACACCTTACAACAGGTCCTCCTTTACAACTTAACTTCTGTTTGGACGACTTTTGTTACTCTCCTTGAGCTTATCAGTTAGAAGACTTTGTCATGCACTCCTTGCAGACAATATGCACTCTCTGCATGAAAAGTTCCAAGTTGCCTTCCTTGGACTTGCTTCTCCCCAACACTCTGAACTTCTCATAATGATTTCTCGATACTCAGCCTAGTATCGAATCTACACATGTTTGTGACAAGATTCCTTCAATATTGACTTGTGAATGTGCACTCATTGCAACAGTCCTTCCACACTCTATTGTTCCCTCCAAACAATATGACTCCGAGTGCGTTTCGGTCTATGCACACCTTCAAGCTATCTCTCCTGAACTTTCTGAGTCAAATAAGACTCTATCACGCACGCCTTGCGGACACTATGCACTCTTTGCACATATAAAGTTCACGTTATCTCTTATGAGCTTATGAGTCGAAATAGACTCTGTCACACACACCTTGTGGACACTATGCACACTTTCATTTTCTTGTAGAAGAGAAACAATTCAAACTTATCTAAATATTCACAGATTCATACATTCAACCATCTAAATGCATTCATAAACAAAAGAATGAGTGAATAAAAGAGACTTACAAGTAAACAGAAAGCCTACCATTCATTCATTCAGATAGACACAACAACAGTACACATTTGGGACAATGCTCCTCTGTTATATCCATTCAACTTTTATATACATGGGTTCATAAAATGATTCTCGGTATCTCTCAACTCTCAGCTACAATGGAAACAACTATCAACAACTAGAATTCCAACAACCTCATATGGGAAATAATACAAATCTTTATACAAGAGGGGCTCTTCGAGCCTTTCCCTCCATCTACTCTAGGGATATCCTATCGAAATAAAAACATTCAACTACTTAGGATTTATTAAAATAAATATTTGTGACAGACAGATAAGATCAAACACATCGAATATGTACTTCACGCAACTTCAATAAAATAAAATACATCCCCCGACAATCTCATGCAATCATCCATATCCAAAACTTTAAAGATGTTCTTTAATTACAATCCTCTCGAAAGATTTAGGTGATATGACACTTTAAAATTCAAAATTCACTTCAAAATGCATGCTAGTTAGTGAGTTTTCCTCCACTTGTACTTCATCGATGATGCTCATGCATCACATTTCCCATATCTTATCCCACCCCAAGAAGTGTACCCCTTCTCTTCTCAATAGTTCATCAATTGTCCACTTCCCTTTTGAGGCTTCAACAACAGACATGCCATAAAGTATCAAAGCTCTGTAGTTATTTACCAACACATAGGGAAAACAATTCCCAACAATTCTCTCCTCGAGAGAGAATGCTCAAAGGCTTGACAACTTGTTTCTTCAGTATGCACATGGGCCTGACAGCCTACTTCTTCAGCACAAGCTACTTAGGTTAACTGGTTGCCATCATCTCCAAAGTTTTCGAGGTACATATATGACTATGGATGGTAAGAGTGAACATGAGAGAAATGAGAATGATGAGAGAATGACTAGCCTTATTAAAAAATTCACTAAGTTCCCACAATATATTTTCATGTTCCCAACTTGACACTTGTCATGATGGGAGCTACATGGTCCCCACTTGGTGATACATTCCTCAAATTTAGGAACTTAGGATAAATATGTATATCCCATAAATTATACTTCAAGAAATATTATTAAAATATAGCCTTGGATTACACCCCCTTGGCTTGCACCCTCTTCCTAGACTCTTAGCCCCCTTTCCCTTTCTTGTGGATTTCTAGACGCCAATACTCTTTTTCCATGCTTGGACTGTAGCAGTGATGTATTTTTATTAATAATCTGATATTGTTGACATATTACAATGACACGCTCACTGGCCTTTTAGCATCTAGGCACTCCATCCTAATAACCATACAAGCACTCTCACGTCAAAACATATATACAAAGGCACTCTGGCCCAAAATTTCCTGGATCACCATCCTATATGTACATTTAAAAATGGGGTTTGGCCTAGGGGTATTACATCCCCCTCCCTCTTATTTATGCATTTCCTTCAGTGCATTATATACACATGTACAATCCAAAATATTCAAAAAGATGTTGGTACTCCTCTGACATGGAATCTTCATGCTCCAAGGTTGCATCTTCAGGACTGTAATAGGTCCACCAGACCTTTACCATCCTTGTTTCTCAATTCCAGACAATTTGAATTTCCAATCCGATATGCACACATGATGAACTTGGAAGTCTCCTTATTGCTCCACTTGAATCACATTCGAAACAATTACATGATTAGCATCAGAAACATACTTTTTAAGAAAAGACACATGGAATACATTATGAATTCACATGGATCCAGGTAGTGGAAGAATTTATGAACTAAACTAATCCTCTCTGGGATTTAAAATGGTACACAATACTATGCTACAATCTTTGAAGAGTTTCTCAACTTCTGATAAATTCTCTTGGCCTTCACTTTTAAGAACACATGGTCACCCACTTTAAATTCTCTATGTGTTTGTCCCTTGTCTTCATAACTATTTTTCCTATACTGTGAAGTCTTTAGATTTTTCTTTATTTTCACCATTTGTTCTTCCATTTCCTTGAAAAATTCTGGCCCATCCACTACTCTGTCTCATGGGTTTTCCTAGCAAACTGGCGTGTCACACTTTCTACCATATATTGCTTAAAATGGGCTCATCTTTATGGATGCATGATACCCATTATTATAATAAAACTCCACTAGATGTAGTTAATCTTCCCACTTTGATGGTTTATCAACCAAATACATCATTATCATATCTTCAATCACCTGATTAACTCTCTCTATTTTCCCATCTGAATCTGGGTGATATGTTGTGCTAAAGTTTAGATTTGTCCCAAGTCCTTTAAATAATCCCTTCCAAAAATTTGATGTGAACTTGGGATCTCTATTAGAAACAATTGCCTTAGCAACACCTTGTAGCCTAGAAATTTATCTCATATAAAACTTGGCAATGTTTTTTTTTATCCAAATCTCGGGGGTTGAGATCTAGATGGTTTGAATGCCAAGAGAGGAGGATCTTAGATGTGCCAATCTTGCATCAAAAGAAGCATGAAAAAAAAACATGTAAATGAAGTACTTGGCAGGTGAGGCTCAAAGAGGAGACTCACCTCTAAAACTAATTACCAATAAATCACTCAGATCTAATTAATCTCACAATGAACAATAAAAAAATATGAGAGAAGCCAAAATGAGTAACTTGATATTATGAGAAGGCGTTCTAGGCCTTTATATAGCATTACAAAATGGTCCATTGGACAAAGTCAAAAACATCTCATTGAACGAGTCTCTATTATTAATAAAACATATCTAACTACCCAACTAACTAAGTAGTGGAAAATATTATGATACAATCATGGAAAGAGCTCATTAAATGAGTCTTTATTATTATAACAATAGATCTAACTACCTATCTAACTAATTAGTGGAAAATAAAACCCAATACAATAATGGCCAGGTGGGACTCTCTTTGACCCATATGGGCAACCTAATTAATTAATGAGGAGGTGGGCATCTCCTTTATCCACATGAGAAATCTTTTAGCTTTATAGCTTTATGAATTTTGCATCCAAATTTAGACCATATAACCCCTTAAAATTCAGATCATTCTTCCTCCCTTAGAAAATGATGGTCCCCATAATTTCATCCATGCTAAAAATAGAAACCCCATTATCGTACCATTATGATTACAATGTGAAAATACCTAATGAAGAGAAGGGTTTTTTGTGGTTGACTCATAACCTAGTTGACAATGGTATTGTACATGGGTAGAAAAATAAATACTTTTTAATAAAATCCCAAAATTTAAAAACTAATATGGAAAAATCGTAAAATTTAGGGGTTGTGAACATCCTTGTGCATATATATTCATAACTTCTGCTACAGGTGATGAAATCCAATTCCGTCGAAAACCCTTTTGAGCTACTGAATAGGTATTTCTATATGTATATGAAATTGTTTCTTAGGTCGCCCATGGAATGAGAAAAAACAGGTTGAATTTGACGGGTGCATGACCATGGTGGTTATAGACATGTGTTGCTTCAAACAAAGATATCTCATAAACCAGATAATGAAATGAAATTCCGTGAAATACCCATTTAAGATATTGAATATATAGTTACAGAAATATGTGTAACTCCTTCTATAGTTTTATTATAAGGTAGAAAAATACCTTTGAATATGGTGGTACAGGCGGTCTCCTTGGGTCAAATACATGCTCAAATTCAATTGATGATATCTCTCAAACCAAGAATCCAAATGAGATTATAAGAAATACCCATTTGATATATTGAAGATATATTTCCAGCCATATGTGGAATTCCTTCTGTAGCTTCCTGAGTAGGGATAAACGTACTGTGGAATATGGTGGTACACGTGGCCTCGTTGGGTCAAATACATGTTGAGATTCAATCAATGATATCTCTCAAATTGGAAAGCCACATGAGATTCCGGGAAATACCCATTTGAGATATTAAAAATATATTTCTAATGAGATGTGGTAGAGCCCCTGAAATGTTGTGTAGAGGTCGGAACACCTCTTTGAATTTGGCTGAGTGTAGAGGGCCACAAAGGATGCCAAAGGTTTGTAGAGAAACATGGGTTGTTGTGGCGGTTGTGGAACCTTTGTGGGCAGCATGGACACCCTGCAAAATTTTTGAAAATGTTTCATACCAATGGATATAGTGGATCCATGCATGGATGTAGTGAATCAATTTATGGTTCTCCTTGTAATGGTGAACGAAGATCTGAGGGAAAAAAAATATTTGTAGTATCTGTGGACCAATTGTGGTGCTTACAGTGTATGGCCTGGAAAATGGATTACAATAGTACCAAAAGGAGTTTGGTGATTGTTGAAAATGTTTGAACCTGCAACATCCTTCAAACCCTTGTCTCGATCGAGAACATACATGTTCTAATACCATTGATCCAGATCTCGGGGGCTGAGATCTGGATGGCTTGAATGCCAAGAGAGGAGGAGCTTAGATGTTTCAATCTTGCATGAAAAGAAGCATGGAAAAAAAAACATGTAAATGAAGTACTTGGGATGTGAGGCTCAAAGAGGAGCCTCACCTCTAAAACTAATTACCAGTAAATCACTTTGATCTAATTAATCTCACAATGAATAATAAAACGATATGAGAGAAGACAAAATGAGTAACTTGATATTATGAGAAGGATTGTTAAGCCTTTATATAGCATTTAAAAATGGTACACTGGACAAAGTCAAAAAGAGCTCATTAAATGAGTCTCTATTATTAAAATAATAGATCTAACTACCCAGCTAACTAAGTAGTGGAAAATAAAACCTGATACAATAATGGAAAGAGATCATTAAATGAGTCTATATTATTATAATAATAGATCTAACTACCTAGCTAACTAATTAGTGGAAAATAAAACCCAATACAATAATGGATAGGTGGGACTCTCTTTAACCCATATGGAAAACCTAATTAATTAATGAGGAGGTGGTCATCTCCTTGATCCACATGGGAAATCTATTAGCTTTATATCTTTATGACTTTTGCATCTGAATTTAGACCATATAGCCCCTTAAAATTCAGATCATGCTTCCTTGCGAGTGAGCTTCACTGGAATAAAATGAACAACTTTTGTTAGCTTATCCACCATCAACATGATGGAACCATGTTGCTTTATTGTTCAAGGAAACTTGGTGATAAAATAATTTTTCACCACTTCCCATATCCACTCAGGAATGGTAAATGGTTGTAGAAAATTAGTTGGATGTTTGTTCTCATCCTTTACCTTCTAACATTCCAAACATCTGGATATATAATCAACCACCTATTTGTTCATACCTAGCCAAAAATATTGGCTTTTTATAACTACAATTATTTTTTTTGTAGCCTAGGTTCCCATCATAAGGCACATTATGCATGTCTCTCAACATTCTATTTGTAAACTTTGGATATTTAGGAATGTATACTTGTCCTTTATACATGAGGATTCCATCATCTCTTAGCTCATAATCTTTAATTTTCTGCTCAAAATTACCTTCTTGTAATTTTTCTTTTGTCTCCAAATAATGTTGGTCTGATTTTGCATCTTCCAAAATTCTTCCTTTTAAATCATATTTGTACATGCTAATGGTTGTATCATGCATATCATGCACTCTCTTGTTGAGTAAATCATCCATGTTGTTCTTCTTTCCTTTCATAGATTTATATCAAATTCATAATCGCTAAGGAATTCCAACCATCTGATTTTCTTAACATTCAAAGTCGGATGCCCAAACAAATATTTGAGACGACTATGGTTTGTCCTCAGCTCAAATATTTTTCCATTAAGATAATACCTCCACATATTTAAGGTGTGTACTATAGCTTCCAATTCTAAATAATGAGTGGCATAATGTGTCTTATGTTCTTTTAATTTTCTTGATCTGTAGCATATAACATGCTCATTTTGAGAAAGGACTCCACCAAGCCCTTCCTTGCATTCATTATTTCACACAATAAATTTGTTACACATTATTTTCGTGACCCTCATGACCACTGATGATATGTGTATATCCTATTAGAATAAAGATCATTTTCCCCCTAAAGGATATTCAAGAAATAAAACTTTCTCTGAGAGATGGAATCATCTTTTCCTTATTATAAAATCTTGTAAAGAAGGATCATCACACCTTGCTTAGTGTTAAGGGTGTGAGGATTCCAAATCATTGTAGGTCGCCCCACAGTGTCCTGCGACATCCTTGCAAGTTTCTCAGTGTTGAGGGTGCGACGATGTTTAAACAAAGGAAAAAAAGGAATTTCTTGAAGGTTCTAGAATGGAATATTCGAAAGGATGATGTGGCCTCCGATTGGTTTGGATCTCACCCGCTTCTCTGATTTAGTGGGATCATCCTAATCCCTTCATCCATCCCTCTTCACTCTATATAAGGATGGATCTCTCATGAGAAGAGTTAGGATGGCTTATGTATGCAGAATTTTGCCGAAGATTGCACTTGTGATAGCTTTGCTTTATCTTTCCAAGTCAGGTTGTGTAAAATCTTCATCAAAAGCATTGTAGCAAAGGTGTGTGTGTGTGTGTTGAGGAAAAGGGCCATCATAAGGGACCTTGCAACATCACGACACAGGTTGTATTCTCCACTTTCATCAATATAATATAGTAATACATTTCTTTCCTATAAAAGTGGCTCCAATTTTATTGCATAACTCCTTGATCTTATGCATAGGTTTCATTATAATATATATATTGTTTCTCTCTCTTTATTGCTTTGTGTTTTTCAACAGGTTCAACATCCCACAAACCTTGAGATGGAGCAAACACAACACTAGCAAGGATCATACAACGTTTAAATGGTATGTCGTTTATCCCTCATTAAGCTAGTATACATTACTATGGAAACCTAAGGAAAAGTTTGTATTATGTCATGTTTTGTTCTAATATCTTGTTGAAGTTAGGGATATTATTTTGTGTCAACACTTACCAATTTGTCCAGTAAAAAAATTGGCAACCATATTGGGGAGCGTCGTGTTTTGGTATTTGCTTCTTTCTTGCTTTTGGATTGCCTGGTTTTGTTGATTTTTCATCTCTAAGTCACTAGGTGATCCAAGTTGACTCTCAAGTCCTGAAAGTTCACTAAAAAACCCTGACATTTTTTTATTTTTTCTCAAGTTTCAGTCTTCGTTTCACCCTACTATGAGAAGTAGTGTGACATTGTTGCATTGTGTCCTTTCTCCTGCGACGATACCTAAATGTCGCACTGTGATCTATGATGATTCTAAGAAATGTTTGAGTAACAATCTTTTTCTTTACCCAGATTATTTATCATTGCTTGGGGTGAATTTTTTTGGCTCTGTAGGATGATTGTTCACAACCTGGTTTGCAGTTTTTAGTTGATCTTAATCTTTTTTCAAGTTTTGAAAGTATTTCTCATAGGCTTCAAGCTCTATCTTTCACTTCTTGATGTAAGGGTATAATCTCTAAATTTCATCCTTGAGTTCTTTTCAATCAAGTTATTAATGATCTTTTTTGAGTTTTTGATTGTTGTTGATTAGAAAATGAATTTTGATTTCATTAATTAAACAAATAAGTTTTCTTGCTTTTGCATTTTTGGTTGTATTGTGAATTAAGTTTGGGGAATTGTGTCGTGAATGCATTCATTTTCTTGAAAATATTTTTCTTTTTCTTTGTTTAGATCTCTTCTTTTATTAAAAAGAAAAATAATTGAAAAATATATTTCTATTTGTAGTGTTTGCAAGAAACATTTTGCATTCTAGCTTTTGTTTAAAAGAAAAAATTGGAAAACTTTATTGCTTTGATTGTTTGATATCAAGATTGTTCAAATTTTAAAGGAATTGTTATCCTGCAACTTGTTGTATTTTGGGAAAAATAAAACCTTTTCTCTTATGTAATTAGAGTTCATAGAACAAAAATAATTGCATTTCATCTCTATTTTCATATTTTTGAGTCAAGGTCAAACACTTCATCAATTTCATCTCCGCTTCCTTTTTTAGTAAAACAACAACCATTATAATTAAGCGTAATTTTAAAAATTATCTGGTAACTTTTATTTTCTAGAACTCTTGTACACCAAAATTAGCTAGGGCATAGAGATTTGGAATAGTTTGTGAGGAATACTCTCCAAAGCATAAAAAAAAAACAATAGCATCTTGTGAATAGGGAGAGTTAAATCCACTTGCTACATTTATTCCTAGGAAGCCCTTCTAACACAAGGATCAATCACGAGGTTGCATTAAGGCAACATAGTTACTAACCCTCCTTTGTTGGTCCTAGTGTAGTGAATGTGTGTATTATTGGGGGTCACTTGAGAAAAAAACCTTGTACGATCCTTCTCGAGGGGTATTTCGGGCTTAGATACCCTTCCCTTGCATATATATCAGACTATCGACTGCTTCCCCAGGCATAATTTTCATAATTGGTAACATTAGTAGCCTACATATTTAGGTTCTTTACATGAGGTGACTGTGAAGGGGAAAGTATTCACGGTACCTGGAATTGACATTGGCTAAACTCACTAGGGCTCCTTGGAGGGTATACTCACGATTTTTTGTGGGAGCTTGCACCAGGGTGTAAGTTCGTTAAGCATGCCATCAACATAACTTTTCCACCCACTCTATCCCATACCCTTCTTGTGTTCATCTCGCGACGTTGGATTTCATCACCAACTAGTGATTTCGAAATAAGAAGGCTTGTTTGTATGCTTGATATCTAGATTTTATTAGTGAATGTTGTTTGTCTTCTCTAGTTGGCCATAGATATTTTTTATTATTTATTAGGTGTGGGTAACATCGGCCCTCATCGTTCACATAGGATGCAAGGATTTCCTATGGAAGAACTGAAAGAATATGCCCCCTTGCTTCTTAATTCACCAGAGGGTCCTTCTCCTGAAGGATCTTTCAATAACGATGAATCCTCTGAGATCGACAGTTCTACTCCATTGATTGAACCATCACTCCCTATGAATCCACTATTGAGTATTCCCAAGACCCCGTTTTGCTCAGAATAAACTCTTCCGGAGACGTTGTTGCTGAAGGGTATCCTAAAATACCTTCGGGACCTTTCGTAGAGTCTGGCATGGATGAACTACCATTTCCTAGTGAATCATTTAGAACCCCTATTCAAACATCTAGAATTTTTAATCGCAGTTCAATCCTAGTCCATTCTTTGTGGAAAACTCCCTCGGGACACAATATTTTTGATAAACTAGGTATGATTCCAAACCAATCTACATCACCACGCATACTTTTTACTTCTACTTCTTATACTGTACCTTCAAATCATTTTACTTGAACGAAAAATAATATTGCTATGGTTTTAGACTAGCTGTTGGTTGGTACACATACAGTTTTTCCTAGCCAGTTCACTAGCTTTAACACAATCCCACAAGTTGCACCTTTTTCTGATGTAAGTTTAGTAACAATTCAAGCTCTTATTAGAACACCATTTCCGTTTAGACTGAATCCGTCACTTTCTCTTGGATATAATTCTCTTAATATTTCTATTACTAATCCTACCCAGGGTCCATCTGGAGGACCTAGTCTTTTTGTTCGACGTGGGTATAATTCTCTTAGTGGTTTTATTCCTAACTCTACCCAGGGTCTATCCGGAAGACCTAGTCTTCCTACACCACCTAGAGGATCTAATATTCCTGGACCAAGTAGCTCAAAGCTGCTTAGAGGCACAAATCATCCTGTTACTTCTGGTTTTCAACATCCTGTTGGAGGGGGCTCAACCCCAAGTTGGGGGACACAATCCAGTTTATGAACAATCTATGTTTGGATTACAAACCCAACCTTCAAATTTTCCTTTTCAAGGAAATCAAAAACTGCCTTAGGGGAAAGCTACTCAAACAAATTCTTTTATATCCTCTTATCTCGGTCAGCCTTTTCCAGGCACTGTAAACCCTACCTGGGGTCAAGATTTTCAATCCAATGCCCCTTTCCAAGGTGGCATGTTGAACCAACATGCTAATGTTGGCTACTTGACTCAAAATCATCCTCATTAGAATTTGAATGGACCATCTAACTATTTGCAAATGGCTTATGGTCCTACTGGTATACCTATGGGATTACCTCCCCAAAGTTATCATCTTCCTCGAGTTAACAAACAATTTCCATTTCTAGCTACTTTGTATTTACCAAATTTGTCTAGAATTTTGAATGATCATATCTTACATTCTCCTTTTTGGTCGGTTATACTTGCTAAATTATCGTCGAACATTCCAAATTTTGATGGTTAGTTAGGAGAAGATCCAAACAATCATGTCAGGACTTTTCATCTTTGGTGTTCATCCAACTCCTTGATGGATTACTCCATACGACTATGTCTTTTACAATGAACTTTTATGGGTTTGGCTGCCAAATGGTACATCGAATTGTCGAGAGGTTTCTTCAATGAATTCAATACCTTAGCCATGGATTTCTTGACACATTACCAGCTGTTGATACGCTATGAGACATGAACATAAATTTTAAGTTCACTTAAACAATCCTCTTCTACCCACATTTCAGATCATATTCATGAGTGGAGAAGGAGATGACGATTAACAAAAGTTTCTCTTCCTGATCAATTATTGGTTAAGTGGTTCACAAAGTCACTCATCGGTCCTATAGCTCATGATTTTTCCATGGGGGGTGTCGCCACTAAAGAACAAGCGATTAGTCACGCCAAATATTTGGTTCTCGTTTATTCTCAAATAGTCACATTGTATAACTTTATCCCCAGCACTCCTCGCCCATCTAAAAATCCAACCCCAACTCTTCCAGTAGAATCTCATGTCGTTGATGGTGTGATTGGCACTTTTCATACAGAAACTCAGATAAAACAAGTCAATCATTCCAATCCCAAACCTACTACTACCAATGTACAAAATCCTACCCCTCTTGTTGCCTCTCTTGGTAAAAACTCGGAGGTAAATACGGTCGAGTCTACAACTACCGAAAAATCTCAAAATAATAAGAAAGGGAAGGGTAAGAATGAAGAGGATAAAACTAATAATCAACAACCAGATAAACCAAAAACTCAGCCTATTGATGATAAAGAAAAGAGAAAACCTCGTTATCCTTTCCTTATTTGTGGCAAGGATCATTACACGAAAGATTGTCCGAGA
>ML834137.1:28386-44095 GCA_009831015.1 Picea engelmannii | reverse complement strand
CTTTTTGGGATTAGTTTGCATGTACAAGGGAAATATAGCATCTCCTCCGTCTAAATTTGTTATATTTGTAATATTCAATTGACTTATTGGT
The DNA here is from genome assembly GCA_009831015.1 of Picea engelmannii. Classification (NCBI taxonomy): domain Eukaryota; kingdom Viridiplantae; phylum Streptophyta; class Pinopsida; order Pinales; family Pinaceae; genus Picea; species Picea engelmannii. Next base: position 44,004 of record ML834137.1, on the reverse strand, counting down.
AAAATGAGTGATTTTTGTTGGTAGTGATTGCAATGGTAAGGGCTATGTGACAATTTTCTCAATTGTGTTGGCACTAGGAGTTTGGAAGAAAATGGAGGATCTATTGCACCTATTACATAGACTCCAACTCTTCCATATGATGTATATGTGTATGCATTGGGTAAAGGAGTGAATGTAGTCATTTGACACATTTATAGGTTGGAGTGAATGACCAGTTATCTTATATAGTCGTTGTTGTTTTAATTAATGTTGATAGGTCCATCTATTATTGTGGGTTTTTCATGTGGAGCTCCTTGTGGTTTTAGTGTTGATAGAGAGAGTGGATGTCATGAGGTCTTGCCTCCAATTTTTAGGTTGCTAAATCATCATGGTTTTCACATGATTTTGGATGTTGCTAGTCTTTTCTTCCTTGTTTGTTTCTTGTGGATTTGTCATACTAAGGTCTTGGTGGTTGTCGATAGTGTTTTCCTTATACTTTTGGTTCATCATTGACCATGGATTTATGATATTTGGGTCTAAAAACTTATGGTGTTGGTGGCAGAGGATTATGTGTCAAACTCTTATTGCTTGGCTCGTTGTTGTAACTACTACATTTGGGGTAAAAAAATGACATTTTTACAATGTTGTATTCATTAAAATAATGTTGAAACTAACATTTTCTAGAAATTTTCATGTTTAAAAAAGATAGGAATTAATGTTGATATATTAACCTTCGTAATGTCAAAGTGTATATTGTCATTTGTCATGTTGATATGCTGATGATTTTCCATTTTTTGATAGCCCACAAATTTCAATATAGTGACAAATGTGAGTTCGAAATATCAATGCACATAAACCCTCCTCAACGAATTCACAATCCGTTTCTACCAAACACCACTTTCAAGAGGAAATTATTTATATTGACACTACCTCACTTTAAGGAAAACAATATATCAATGATAAGATCGATGTTCATACTAGGGTATACATTGATATAGTGACATTATTGGGGATGATTTTACTATGCAATCCCCCATTCTCATAGTTTTCTATTTAAAACGAAAATTATACCAATATATAAGAATGTTCTTAGTGGTCTTAAGTTCAAACCCAACAACAGTGATGATCCATGGCCATGCTACTTAGAAAAACCATGAATAAAAATTGTTTCCAAACTTGAATGTGTTACCATAGGAAACTTTATTTTGAACCATTGGTAGAGGTCATTTCAAAAGGAAAAAAGGAGGACCATGGAATGGGGATTTGATCGAAAAAAACATAAATAAAGATTAAATTTTCTTAGATGGTGAGAAAAACTTTTATCACATTTGTTATTTTCTTTTATTCTTTCAAAATCAAGTGTTACACGTGCATAGACAAAAAGAATGTAAGATATTGAAGGGATGAGAGAGTCATGAAGGTATAGGAAGAAAGTCAAATCCATTTTCTAACTGGAATCAAGGACCACATTTCTCTTATAATGACTCCATTGGTGTTAGATTCATAACTCATGAGTCTCAAGACAACAACAAATAAAGGTAAAAGTTATTCCATGTATAGATTTAGTGGCACTTCATGAATGTATTGCTAGAATACATGTTTGACCAATATATGCCTACCAAACAATGCTCTTTCGATTGGAAGCAAACCCAAGATAAAATTCAATGAAAGAAGTATCATAGAGAGGACCAATCAAGAAAAAACTAACCCTTACCATTCTTGTCAAAAGAAGAAATGGCTTTCTTGTCCTAATTAATGCCATGAAAATGTTGTTTATTCAACTAGTAGCACTTGGGGTTAACATATTTGGAAATTATTAAGTCATTCATTATTGTGCAACCTTTTACATATTTATGATACTATATTGACGCCACTACGAAACATGAATAAGATATCATTGAAGGTATTTAGTGCAGTGCTTCATGAGGAAACTCTATAATTTAAATCAATCAAAGAGTAGATAGGAAATCCTACAATATTTTTAAGAGAACAAATTTTTCATCAAAATTCTTGACATCATCATAGGTGTTTGATAATAATCGATCAAGAGAATCAAATAAGAACAATATTATGCAAAATGTTTAAGTACTAGAATTGTGAAATGAAGGGTGGAAGCAGTATAAAGAGCGAATGGATCCCATAAAGAAGGGAAGACTTAAGTGACAATTTTGTCAATGAATAGTGCATTAATAGAATAAACATAATACATGGAATTAATTTATATATTTTGTGGATGGGTCATAGTTTATTTACATTTTACTCAAAGAAGGAATTAGATATTTTCATACAAAAATATTGATCGAGGGAATGTCTATTTGGGAAATCATAAGTATAATCATATTTTTGATGAAATATGTTTCAAATTTTTTGACAAATTTTATTTTTATTGAAGTTACAATTAAGATTTTTTTTATGTATCTTGTGTTCCAAGTTTGAAACAAAATTTTCTTCCAAGATTTTTTTTTATATATGATGGGTTCAATATGAAGTTCCTTAGTGTGCGTTGCTTGAATATTTGAGTAACTTGGCTAATGAACCTAAAACTCAATTAATGACAATGTGAAACGTTGGTGGAATCAACAATAATTGACTTGTGAATCCAAGTTTCTACTGAATACTTACAAATAGGTAAATGGATCGAGTTTGTGAATCACAATTAACTAAGATAGGATCCAAGTATAATTAGTAAACAAACTAGATATACCAATAGATATTTTACTTACATGCTGGTTTATGATGTTATGTGGAAGAATGAGTTTCCTTTCTAAATATCACAATATATTGCACTTTTCGAGATGGTGGAAGGGGGAGGAAGAGATCTTGCATGACCACATCACATACCATGTTATATATCAAATCTATTTAGACATGTAATTCAACTTGTATAGATAAAACATATCAACATAAACAACAAGAGGTTTACTAACCACACCACATCCCCCCTTTCCATTTTCCCCACCAAACCCATACCCCTACCTCTACGTAGACACTAGACCCATATACACTTGGCCCCCTACCTCTGCCTAACTAGTATCCCCCTTTATGCCTACAAATTAAGAGACATGAACAATTCCTTGAAGCATTGCACATTACCTTTGGAGGGTATCCTTGGCTTGTAAGAAAGATGTTGGTTCCCTCACAATTTATTTATTATTAGATATGGGTATCAAGGCCTTGATATGGTCTAGGGGGGGGACCCAAGACTTAATTTAATTAAGCCTCTATCCCCAACCTTTTCCATTCTTTGGACCCTACCTCTACCTACATCCCCATCTTTCCTTATGCCATCAATCCTCTCTTCCATTAGGCCCTTTCCTTTATCGTGACCAACTGCATGCCAAGTCCATAGCCCCCCTTTTGGGATCTCACCACCATATCGCATAGAACCTCTTCCCTAGGGCCATATTCCTTTCATATCCCCTTTTCCCTAGATACCTACTCATACCACTAGGCACCTTCACACCTTATCCCCTGGCCCCTCATCCGTAACTATATCCCTAGCCACAAACCTTGGACCCCAATTCCCTATAACCTATCCCCCTAGACTGTGATCCTTCACCAATGGATCCTAGATCCCCTTTACCTCTTCCACATATTCCCCACCCCCTTCACTACATTCCCCTCTTTTCTTGGGTCCTCAAGTCCCAACTAGTCCCCTAGCACCATTCCCTTGGCACCCATATTTTGGACCCTAGATCCATTTGTAATTGGCCCCCCACCTCTACTTGACACCAAGACCCCTTTACCCTTGGGCCACCTACCCACTTCACTCATTGGAATCTAGACCCTACACACATAGGACCCAATGAACCACACTTAATCCATTGGCCTAAATCATATGACAACCATAGTCTCCTCAACACATGGGCCCCTACCACTACCATTAGGAAATTTTACCCCTACCACCTCAATCCCCTTAGCTATTAGTCGTAGACCTATGCCCTTAGCCCCCACCATCCATATGCCCCAGAACCCTTCACATCAGTTCCTTCCACCACTCGCTCTCAACCTCTACACCTACCCCACATCCCCAATGGGCCTCTATCTCCATTGAAGCCTATCCCCCTTTGAATCTTCATCCTTTCCTCTGCTCAAACCCTAGGCCCATCTACTTTGGGCCCCTACCTCTACTTTACTACTATCCCCCTCTATCCCTAGTCCCCTCCATGCACTTGGATCCTAGCCTTATCATCAAACCCTATCCCCCTTTACATATTCATCCTTTCCTCTACCCAGACCTTAGCCCCATCTGCTTTGGGAACCTTCCTCTACTTGACTATTATCCCCCTCTATCCATAGGCCCCTCCCTGCACTTGGATCCTAGCCTTATTTTCCCCTATATACCCACCTCTACCCAACCCCTAACCCCATTTTCACCTAGAATCTAAGTTTCATGTACCCATACCTCTTCCTTGAGACCCCATTCCCCATTCTCCTTCATAATAGTTCCCTATTCACTATCTTGGGCATAAAACCATATACAATCATTGGTCCCCATGCCCCAGTTTCCCACAATTCCCTCCACACCTTTTCTGTGTCCCTAAAGGTACATGTTCCAAGCATCAAGTTTTTATTGTTGTGTTAAGAGCACTCACATATTCCTAGAGAATGTGCATTCTCTTGTGAGCTAGAAAACTGAGGAGAGCATAATTCCAAACATCCCAAAAAATCTCATGTTTTTGGATTACCCGCCATATCCTATGAAAAACAACAACTATAATCCCTTTTTATGCTTTTTAGTGTAACTATAAGGGAAATTTTTGTCATGTTGTGTAATTGGTGGGAAATGTTTGTGTTATTGGAAGGGGATTTTTGTCTTTTTTGTAATTGGAAGGAAATTGTAGCCTTGTTGTGTAATTGGATGGAATTTTTTTAATCTTTTTATGTAATTGTAAGGAAATTTATGTCTTGTTGTGTAATTTGAAGGCAATTTTTTGTCTTTTTCTAGTTGGAAATTCCTGTAAACATAGGGAACAAATGTAATCAAGAAAGAAATTATTCAAGGAAAGAGAATCTCATTGAAAATGTCATTGAAGGAAGAGAAAAATCAAGGTTAGGTATGGGAAAATGTAGGCTTTCAGCAGAGGCTAATATGAATTCTATCACAATAGATGTCAATATTGTTTCTCCTCCATCACCAAAAGCAAGGCACATTATTTCAATAGAGGCCAATCTAGTTCAGAACTCTATTGAACCTCCAATGATTGTTTCATCAAGACAAGTTGTTATGGATGAGAAGGAAATGATGGATTTGCTTGGAGATGATTATACTATGGATGAAATTTGAGAGGAAACTGGTTCATATCCATGTGGCGAAGAAGTTTCTACGGTGTAACCTCTTGTTTGACAGTTAGTAATTCCATAAACTACACATGAGCATGTCTACTCTAGTCTGAAAATTCACCCATAAGTTATTTAAGGGGTAAGAACTCCTACGTTTATATATCCACAACAAAGAGGTCAAAGTGCTAGAATATGGGTCCATCATCCCTACCAAGACTAAGAAGTGTGCATTGAATAACTCTTGAATACACTTAAGTGGATGAAAATGGTATAGCATCACTTGAAGGTAAGTTACCTAACTAAACTATTCGTTATCAATCATACAAAATTATTAAACAACATTTTGAACCAAAATATGATGCAGTTAAATCTCAGTTATTTATTTCATTGTTAAAATATAGGAGTTTGATTGTTGGTAGGAGAATTTTAAGCATGAAAAAAAATAAAAGTTTAGAAAAATGTAATCATATTGTTAGAAACCTTGTGGAATATTTTAAAAAAATTGCTAAAAAAAGCCATTCTCAATACTGTAATGTAGCTCAATGTGTAGTGTCACAATCAATTGTTAGAAAGATCACACAAAAAAAAATCATTTTCTTAAAAAAGCATCTCATAGCATTAAATGTGATATCAAAACCCTTGGAAATTATTCTATTAGATGAGAAATTATTCTAATAAATGAGATATTCTTGACACGAGTGACCAAACATATTTTTGGGCCTTCACTAATAGGCTACCTTGTTTTGACATGACATTAATTGGAACAGTTAACAAACTAGTACAAATATTTTGGCACAAAAAGACTAGGCCTTCTTCCAACCAAAAGGATATACTAAAATTGAAAATGGGTTCTAGGGACCATGAACCCTAAATTAAAAATTTTATTGACATGACACATACAAAATTGTATGAGATCTTCAAGAGTGACCATGGTGAGGTTAACTTGGGCCAAAGATCTCTCAATAAATGTAAGCCTTGGTATGTTCGGATAAACACATTACATAACACACATTGTGGTATATACCACATTGAATTTGGTTATTATTACCTCTCTCTCTCTCTCTCTCTCTCTCTCTCTCACACACACACACACACACACACACACACACACACAATGAATTGCATAACAACCTTATGGAGGCATGCTCAGTTATATTACCATTGACATCATATAGAGGATTTATTCATAGCATCATGTGCACAAGGATAGAGGGTTGTACATATTATCAAAAATATTTCTTAGATGATGCATGCTCTAGGTGTAGTAGAATGGAATTACTGAGAAAGTGCATTCATGTGAGAAATGAGTATGAATTAGGGAGGAAGGCGTTTGAAGCACAAATATTCAAATATGTCACGTATGATACTAAGGGAGGGCATGAAAGAAAAAATATATAGTTTGTGACTTCCCAGGTTATTAATGAGTACTTAAATGCTATCTTTTCTTTCAAAATGCACTCTGAAATGTGGTAGGGATAATTATTGTAACCATGAACTTATATAGGTCTTGATTGATGTCCCTCTATGTACAAGCTTATGACTTCATAAAGAATTTCTTCCAAAATATCCAACTATATTTTCAAAATTTCATGTGGCTCGATGGTAGGACAATCATTTTAGAATATGTAGAGATACATTTCTCATTGGTACTATTTTTCTTATCAATGGTTGAGTTTATTGGGAACTACACCATTCAACCATAAAATGAGATTCAAATATAATATTATCACTTAAACAAGGTTAGTATAATGCTCCATATCACATACAGGAATGGGCCAGATAGTAGAGAAGACAAAAGAGTTATATTGAAGGAGTAATCACTTCTACATAAGTGATTATAGGTTTCATGACTTAGCTTACGTACAACATTTCTTTTAGTTGTTATATAATCACTAGAAGGAGAATAATACATAGATAAATCAAGATTGGATTTGGTCATATGGTTGTGCATGCTAGTTAAGAAATTCTCTTGTATTTTAATGGTTGTGTATGTTGCACAAAATAGAAGGAAACAAAATTTGGAACTATTTCTATACTAGGTACATGAAAGGAGAGAATGATGGAGTAGGTGCATGTATCAAAACTAATTTATGTAGGTAATAAATAAGTTCACAAATAATTCACTCATATGAAATGAAAAAATTATTGTTGAATGGTGTTCTCTAGTAATGGCAGAGGGAACAAGAAGGTGAGAATGCCAATAAAAGAAAGGAAAGTACATGTTCAATGATATTTTTGGGAGGTGGTCAATGTAGATTGATAACATACATATGAATACAAAACAATCTAGGGAACTTGTGGATTTCATTCAGTTCAAACATTAGACAATGTTATAGTTGAAATGTGGAAAAGAAAAGTGTATTTCTTCTATGGTCCTTGTATTAGTATTTAATGGGATTATTGTGAATCTGTGAACTATGTTGATAGATGGGATCATGTATCACTCCCCATTGGTCAATGTATAACTGTTGAATTATCCTAGTTGGAGGAGGATGAATCGACTATTTCACTATATTATGATCACATCTTAGATCTCGTACAAGTAGGTTCGGTCAATATTCTATTAATTTTGATTAATTACAATTAATGTACTATGATTTGTTGATTTAGTGGACTCACATCTTGGAACTCCATTTTTTTCAAGGAACATATATACAATGGTTTCCAAAAAGGTAATGAATGGGGCACTTCTTATTGGTTGGCATGTTTCTTAGATGGAAATCATACCCTCTTTTATTAGTAATTGACTCTAAAGGTGTAACATCCCCAACCCCAAGCTAGGCCACGCCACACAAAATTTTCCTTCTTTGATACTATTTTCAACTAACAATATGCCTTGCATATGACTATAAATATGCAACACAAGAAGCCTATATATATATATATATATATATATATATATATATATATATATATATATATATATATATATATATATATATATATATATATATATATATATATATATATATATATATATATATATATATATATATATATCTTAATTCTATATGCTTTAAATGAATATGATTATGCATGAATTGTAGGCTTCTTGTGTTGCATATATATATATTGGAATGATACACACAGTAAATAACATGTAAACATATAAAATACACTTATCTTTTAATGGTAATCACCAACTATGTGCAGACCTAAAACATTCCTCCTAGTTTTAGACTTTTCTATCCATAAACTCTTAGTAGAAGGTCACCCCCAAGATGGGGCTAGAAAATCCAATAGGAAAGGATTCATAAGCCATACTAAGTTCTAAACAGCACAATAAAAACTTAAGTCAAGGTGCCAATTGTTGCAAATAGCATATAGCCTCTCATTCTGATGCAACCCCCTACCCTCCCAGGAATTCTGCGACCTCCCGGTCTTGGATATTCAATTTACTCGAGCCGAATTATCTCTTCGGGCCTTCAACAAGCCTGGAACAATGACACACAGGTCCCTTTGATGTTACCTGCAGGTCCAAGTTACCCGAAACCCTGCTCTCTGGCGCTTTTGGCAACACCAACCATGCAAGTGCTAGCCCTCGTGCTAGACTCTTTCTTCTAAGTGACCATGGGTTGTCATCGTGGGTCAGCTCTTCGTAACTTCAGGATTCATAAATATCGAGACCTCCGACTTTGGTTCTTTCTGAAATGCTTTCTATCGAATGCGCGGATCTCTACCACGTGTCCACCTAGATTTGATGGCCCAACAATATTTTTTGTTTCGCGCCTTCGCGAGGATTTCACCTACTTCCCACACAACTTCTTCAGACCTCTATCTACCAAATTTTCTAATCCGTTGCCACATATCCTCCTCGCAGCGAACGATTAGGATCACTTCGCGACTTCGTGACTTTGCGACCTCGCTCTTGCAACACTACAAAATACTTCAAATGACAAAGTGATGAAATTCTCCACGGCTAACCTTCGTGAAGCTTTCCCTAGATCTGACGACCTGGGATGATCCTAATCCCTCCTAGACGGATCTTTCTCGTTAATTCTGGGAAACCTTAAAGGATTTCACCCCTTGAATATTTCTTGTTTCTCTCCTCCTGAGCTTGTTCTTCCTCAAACTTCTTCCTCCTTAGAGTACTCCCCTTGACACTTAGTTGAATTTCAGCCTGTGCATGCCTTGCAACATGTCCTCCTCGACAACTTAGCTTCTCTGTGGGTGACTTTCGTTACTCTTCTAGAGCTTCTGAGTCAGAAGACTCTGTCGCGCACTTCTTGTGGACAATATGCACTCTCTACATGAAAAGCTCCAAGTTACCTTCCTTGGACTTGCTTCTCCCCAACACTTTGAACTTCTCAGAATGATTTCTCAATACTCAGCCCAGTATCGACTCTACACACGTTTGCGACAAGCTTCCTTCAATCTTGACTTTGAAGGGTGATTGTTCAATCCTCGCAACAATTCTTCCATGCTCTATTGTTCCCTCTGAACAATATGACTTTGAGTGTGTTTTGGTCTATTCACACCTTCAAGCTATCTCTCCTGAACTTTCTGAGTCAAAGTAGACTCTGTCACGCACGCCTTGTGGACACTATGCACTCTTTGCACATAAAAAGTTCACAATATCTCTTCTGATCTTATGACTCGAAATAGACTCTGTCACACACACCTTGCGGACACTATGCACACTTGCATTTTCTTGTAGAAGAGAAACAATTGAAACTTATCTAAATCTTCACAGATTCATACAATCAACCATGTAAATGCATTCATAAACAAAATAATGGGTGAATAACAGATACTTACAAGAAAAGATAAATCCTACCATTCATTCATTCAGATAGATCCAACAATACTACAGATTTGGGACAATGTTCCTATGTTATATTCATTCAAATGTTATATACATTGGTTCATAAAATTCTTATCGGTAGCTCTCAACTCTCAGCTACAATGGAAACAACTATCAACAACTAGAATGCCAACAACCTCATCTGAGAAACAATAAAAAGCTTTATACAAGAGGGGATCTTAGATCCTTTCCCTCCAGCTAATCTAGGGATATCCTATCAAAATAAAAGAATTCAAATACTTAGGATTTATTACAATAAATATTTTTGACAGACAGATAAGATCAAACACATCGAATCTGTACTACACACAACTTCATTAAAATAAAATACATCCCCCGACGATCTCATGCGATCATCCAGCTCCAAAACATTAAAGATGTTCTTTAATTAAAATCCTCTCAAAATATTTACGTGATATGCCACTTTAAAATTCAAAATTCACTTGAAAATGCATGTTAGGCACTGAGTTTCCTCCACTCATGCTTCGCTGGCGATGCTCCTGCATCATACTCCTCTGGCTAAAAATTCATGGACTCATGTTCATGAGCTCCTTCACTGACCTTCCATGCTTCTAAATATCCGCTTTGTTTACCCAACTGGCATCTCCTATTGGGCATCCTTTCCATTTTACCAAATACTCAAAATATGTTTTCCTCCTGGTCTTTTTACCAATTCATCGATCTGTGATCTTCTCCATCTGTGTCTTCTTTGCTACAGGCATATTCTCTTTCCACTGAATCTCTTTATGATCTCTTGATCCTCTGGTTCCATATTCCCTGTAAGGATACAGGTCTGCAATTTTGAATATGGGCGATATATCCACATCTTTTGGCATCTCTATCTCATAAGCATTCTCATCAAATTTTCTTAGGATCTTGCACGGTCCTATCGTATTCATCTTTATTTTATTATATGTTCCCCTTGGAAACCTCTCCTTCCTGAGATGTGCTAGAACTTGATCTCCTACATCAAATTGAAGTTTCCTCCTATGTTGATCATCTCTGTGTTTATATTCGTCACTTCTCCTCTGCAACTAGTCTTTGATATAATTATGAAACTCCTGCATTTCTACAACAAAATCTTCGGCTCCAGTGCTTCTGAATTCACTATGCTCTAGATCTCTCAACTCTGACACTCCCCTTGGCTTCATTCCATATACTATATGAAATGGGCTCTTCCCAATACTTCTTCTTACTGAGTCATTATATGCAAACTCTGCTTGTGCTAGAATCTGATCCCACTGACTATGATGTTCAGAGACCAAACTTCTCAGCAAATATCCTAAACTCTGATTCACTACCTCAGTCTGTCCATCTGTTTGAGGGTGATATACAGAACTAAATGATATTTTTGTTCCCAGTTTCTTCCACAATTTTCTCCATAAATGACCAACAAACTTGGTATCTTTGTCTGAAACAATAATCCTGGGCAATCCATGAAGTCTCACAACTTCCTTGGAAAACAAGTTAGCAACGTGCATTGCATCACTGGTCTTCTCGAATGGGATCAAGTGTGCCATCTTTGAAAATATTTCAACTACCAAAAATATGGAATCACTTCCTCTTTGCGTTTTTGGAAATCCCAACATGAAATCCATGCTTATGGCATCCCAAGGCCTCTCTGGAATAGGCAATGGCTGATACAACCCCGTATTTTATATCTTTCCTTTTGCATACTGGAAAATTTTACATCTGTTCAAAAACTTCTTCACCTATGCCCTCATACCTGGCCAATATTACGAACTTTTCAACTGTGCAAAAGTTTTTTCATGGCCAAAATGATCAGCTAGACCTCCACTATGCTTTTCCTTCAGCAAATTCTCTCTCATCGAGAACTTTGGTATGCACAATTGGCACCCTTTAAACAACAACCCATCTTGAATCAAGTACTTTGTCCATTGACTTTTGTCTCTGTGCATAGGATTTGTACATGCTTCATATGCCTCTTTGAAATCTGGATCATCATGATACATCTCTTGAAGGTGCTCAAACCCCAAGGTTTTCACTTGAAATTCCTGCAGAATCAAACATCTCCTACTCAATGCATCAACAACCTTGTTACAATTACCAGAAATGTGTTTAATGAAAAAAGTGAAATTTTTCATAAGCTCGATTCACTAAGCATGTCTTTGATTTAACTTCTCTTGTCTGGTTATGCAATGTAAAGCATGATTATCGCTATAGAAAACAAACTCTTTTGGAACAAGATAGTGCCTCCATTTCTTCAAGGCTTGAATTATGGTGTAGAATTATTTATAATATGTGGAGTAATTTCTCTTAGTATCGTTCAACTTCTCATCGAAATATGCAACGGGATTATTATCTTAGCTCAAGACCACTCCAATTGCAACTCCACTCACATCACATATCACCTGAAATGTCTTCCCAAAATCTGGCAAGACCAGAATTGGTTGTTCTGTTATCTTATCCTTTAATATATTGAATCTTTTCTCAGCCTTTTCTGTCCATTTGAAAGAATTATGTCTTTTCTTCACTGTATCCCTCATTTGTGCACCAATATCAATGAAATTTCTAATGAACTTCCGATAGAAACTCGCTAGTCCATGGAAGCTTCTTACCTCAAATATACTCCTTGGTGACAACCATTCTCTGATTTCTCTCACCTTCTCTGGATCCATCTTCAATTCATTCGAAGAGATAACAAAACCCAAGTAAATGAGTTATGTCTTCATAAAATATGATTTCTTTAAATTTATCAGCATCTTCTCTAACTACAACCTCCTCATTACAAACGTTAAGTGCCTCATATGCTCTTCTTCAGTTTTACTGAATACTAGTATATCATCCAGATATACGATCACAAACTTACCAATAAAATACCTCAACACTTCATTCATCAACCTCATAAAAGTACTCAGGGCATTTGTTAAGCCAAACGACATAACAAGCCATTCATACAATCCCTCATTGGTCTTGAAGGTTGTTTTCCATTCATCACCTTCCCTCATTTTTGTCTGGTGATATCCACTTTTCAAATCTATCTTTGAAAAATAGTTTGCCCCACTCAAACAATCCACTAAGTCATTCATCCTTGGCAATGGAAATATGTACCTAATGGTGATCCTATTTATGGATCTTGAGCTTGTACACATTCTCCATCCTCCATCTTTCTTCGGACTCAACACAGTTGGTACTGCGCATGGACTCAATCTTTCTCTGACCAAACCTTTGTCCAACAAATCCTAGACTTGTCTCTTTACCTCCTCATTCTCTTGAGGTGTCAATTTGTATGTTTCTTTGTTTGGAAAAATCACTCCCAGTATTAAATCAATGTCATGGCGGATACTCCTGATAGGTGGAAATGAGCTTGGAAACTCATCCATTATTATGTCATCAAAATTCTTCAATAGTTCCTAAACTTCTTCAGGCAGATCCTCCATAGAAGTACTTGTAAGGACAAATTTTGAATTCCTCACTAAAAAAAATTGCATCTCCTATTCCTTCTTAACTTCACTCGGGAGTTCCTTCCCATTCATGAGAAGTATTCTCATGTTGGATTCTTCCTTCACATTGTTTTCCTCAATCGACAACAACATGTGTGTCCTACCATTCTTCTCCAAATTATAAGTATTTTTCCTCCCATCATGAATGAAATTCCTATCATACTTCCATGGTATCCCCAATAAAACATGACATACATCCATGGTAATCACATCACACAGAATCTCATCTCTATATCCTCCTATTTTAAATTCAACAAGGCATTGTTTAGTTATCGTTACCTGATGACCTTTCTGCAGCCATGAGACCTTATACAAAATTGGATGTGCAGTTGTATCCAGCTCCAACTTCTCCAACATATCTTTGGATACTAAATTATCAGTGCTCCCACTGTCAATTATCACCTTGCATACTTTGTCTTTAGTCTTGCAAGCTATCCTAAACAAATTGTTCCTCTGCACTGGCTTTTCAACCTTTGGCTCTGGATTTAAGAAAACCTTCTTCATCATCAAATATCTCCCATCTTCTACACCTTCTGCTTCAACATTCTGCTTCTGCACTTTCGAAATGTGATCTTCACCTCCTTATTTATTTCTCTTGGGACATTCCCAATACATTTGTCCTACGTTTCCACAGGCATAACACTTCACTTCTCCTCCTCTACCTATTCTTCTTCCTCGAGGAAAAGAGTTTCTACCGCCACTCTGTCTCCCTCGGGAAATTCCTCCTCTTTCAGAGTGAGTATGTGGTTTCTCAGTCTCACCTTTGGGATTATGTGTCTCGTCATGGGAAGCTCCCTTGCCTCTGTTTAAATTCTACCTCTGCCTCATTGACTCTTCTTTATGTCCAATTTCTCCTCTTCTTTCAACGCAATCTGATAAGCATCCTCCATTGTCCTTACTGTCACCATGTTCATTTCGTCCTGGATTTCATATCTCAGGCCATTTATATATCTCGAAACTTTTTCCTCATCTCTCTCTCTCTCTTTCGAGCCTTGATGTTCAGCCTATAAAACTCCTATGTGTACTCCTTGATTGTCATTCCTTTCTGCCTCAGGTTCTGTAATATCCTAAACAAATTTATCTGATAGTCCTCGGGTATGAATTTAGCGTTTAACTTGGCTACCATTCTATCCCAGCTCTTAATATTTTGTTTTCCTTTGTTTCTTTTTTTAGCCTGTAGTTCTTCCCACCACAACGTTGCATGTCATTTTAACCTGGTGACATCATGCTTCATATTTTTCTCCTCATTGACATCATCATAGTCAAAATACTTGTCCATTGCTCGTATCCAATCAATAAATTCTTCGACATCCAAATTACCTTTATACATTCATATGTCTATCTTTGCTCTAGCTCCCAACTTGACAACCACTTTCAACAAGTGTTCTTTTGCAACATCCTCCCTAAAAATTCTTCAACTTCCACTTATTCATTCTCTACATCATTGATGTCTCCAACATCAGGTGCTCTCCTTTGCATTTTTTCCATGGTATCCAATCTTGCACGCAGTTCTCGCATCTCCCTTTCCGTAGATCTATTTTCTACAGGTGGCTCTGCATGTCTCCTAGGAGGCATTGTGCTGATGTATTTGATACCACTTGATGATATCATCCTACTTCTTTCATCTCCTTTTCCTACAGAAATCAATTAGATGCGCTCTAATACCACTTGATGTTATCAGACTATCTCCTTTCACCATCTCACATTTTCCTACTATCTGCAAACAAAACTTAGGTTCTAATACCACTTGATGAAACCCCCCTACCCTCTTGAGGATTATGCAACCTCCTGGTCTTCGATCTTCAATTTACTCGAGTCAAATTATCTCTTGGGGCCTTCAACAAGCCCTGAACAATGACATACAGGTCCCTTTGATGTTACCTGCAGGTCCGAGTTACCTACAACCCTGCTCTCTAGCACTTTTGGCAAAAACAACCTTGTGAGTGCTATCCCCCATGCTAGACTCTTTCTCCTAAGTGACCACGGGTTGTGACTATGGGTCAGATCTTCATAACTTCAGGCTTCGAAAAAATCGCGATCTTCATCTTTGGTTCTTTAGGAAACGCTTTCTACTGAATGAGAGGATCT
>ML834137.1:0-12876 GCA_009831015.1 Picea engelmannii | reverse complement strand
CTGGCGAGGCGGGCTGGTCTTCTTGAGTAACCCTTAAGAAGAGAGACTGCCCTAGACCACTCCCCATGTTAACCACAATGGGAAGTTGTTGTCTATGATACATCAACAACCTAGACCATTTCCCATGTTAGCCACACTGGGAAATCGTTGTCCGTCAGAAATCTCGATCCACTTTCCGAACTAGAAAGAATCTGTCCAATCTGGACTATTTTTCAATCTCAAAATAAATTTCTTCAATATTTTCAGTGCTCCCTCCCAACCTGGAGAGTCATATCTTCCCTTTCAGCTAAGGGAATTATTTCCACGATCCCCATATTCTCTCAGAAATATGCAAACTTTATTCTGGATAAAGGTTTTGTCCAGATATCTGCTTTCTGCTAATCCGTGGGGATATACTCAAGATTTACCTCTCCTTCCTAGACTTTATCTCGAATAAAGTAGTATTTGATCTCAATGTGTTTCGACCTTTCATGAAACACATGATGTTCTGATAATCTTATACAACTTTGATTATCACAATATATTGTGGTCAATTCTGGAATCTGATCAAATAAATTGGAGATTAACTTCCTTAACCATATTGCTTCTATGCATGCTTCACATGCTACCATATACTCTGCTTCTATTGTGTTGAGTGCGACAGACTTTTTTTTCTTGTTGCCCCAAGATATCATAGCGGAGCCCAAGATGAAACACATACCTCAAGTGCTCTTTCTGTCTTCTGCACTTCCTGCCCAATCAGAGTCTGTGAATCCATGAAGTTGTATATCACTGGATGCGGTATCTCAAGACATAGTTTATTGTCCCATGAATATATCTTAATACATGCTTTGCAGCTATCCAATGTTCATGTCTTGGTTCTAGCTGGAACTGGCTTAGTTTATTTACGGCAAAGAAAATGTCTGGTCGAGTATTTACCAAATACATCAATGACCCAATTAGTTGTCAATATAGAGATGGGTCTACTGGATCAGAATCTGGATCTTTCACTTTTCTTATATCCGCATTCATAGGAGTGTCCATGGACATACAATCGATCATTCCAAATTTCTGAAGGATCTTTATTGCGTACTTTTTCGTGTCCAAGGAATACTTCACCACACTTATGCCATACTTCTAGTCCCAAGTAGTAATGCATCAGACCTAGATATTTCATATCGAAATCAGAAGCTAATTCCCTCTTGCACTGGATGATTAGAGACTCTTCACCTATTATGAATAGATCGTAAACATATAGTAGTAGGATTACAGGTGCATTGTCCATGACTTTATATTAAAGGTTTGGATCTGCATGACTCTTGGAGAAACCAAGTCTCATTAGATAGTTGTCCATTCTGGCATACCAATCCCTTGGAGATTGCTTGAGTCCATATAGAGCTTTCTTTAATCTGCAAAAGTGAGTATCTGTGGAATGTAACTCAAACCCTTGAGGTTGTTCAATATATACTTCTTCCTCAATAGCTCCATTGAGGAAAGTTGTCTTTACATCCATCTGATGTAAGTTCCATCCCATGGAAGCGACAAGACATATGATAGCTCTGACGGAAGTATATCTAGCCACCGGAGAAAATGTTTCCTCATAATCTTCTCCCTCCTTCTGGGAGAACCCTCTAGCTACGAATCTTGCCTTGTATTTATCCATGTTTCCATCTGCTGCATGTTTGATCTTGTACACCCATTTTGAAGTTACCACCGATTTTTCTTTAGGTCTTGGTACGATTTTCCATACCTCATTTTTCATAATGGATTGATGCTCTTCTGTCATATCTTCTTTCCATTGTCCCTTTTCAACTACTTCTTCAAATGTGGTAGGTTCTTCATCTAGAAGCTTCGTCATGTATGTTGCATAACTTGAGAATCGTTTAGGTCTTTTACTCTCACTGAATGTTCTTTCTGGGACCTTAAGTCTTTCTACATCTTGTAAGGTAGCTTCAATCCAAGATGGTCTTTTCTTGGTCTTAGGTACGATATCTGAATCAATGTTTTCACATGGCTCCATAGGATGATCAAGTAGTTCCTTTTCGTCATTTTCATTTTCTGTGCTTCCTTCGTTAAGTTCTTCAATCTCTTCTTCTTTTATAGTTTCTTCTATGGATTTCTTCAAGGCCATATTTTCATTGAATGTTACGTATCTGCTGATTTTGATCTTCTGTTGTTATGGAATATATATTCTATAAGCTTTGGATGAATCATTGTATCCCATGAATATCCCTTTCTTTCCTAATGGTTCTAGTCTATTCCTCTTGTCCTTGGGAATGTGAGAGTAAACAGGACATCCAAATATTCTTAGATTTTCCACATTGGATTTCTTACCTAAGAAAGATTTGTTTGGTGTCATGTCCTTCAGTATATGATGAGGAATTTTGTTCTACACATATATTGTTGTCATTGTTGCTTCTCCCCATAAGAACATGGATAGACCTTGATCATTTAGTAAGGATTTTACGGTTTCTTCAATGGGTTTGTTTTTCCTTTCTGCTACACCATTTTGTTTAGGATTATGAGGAACAATTATCTCCCTCCTATTCCCCATCGTTTTGCAGAATGCAATGAATTCCTTTGATGTGTATTCTCCACCATTATCGGTTCTTAGCATCTTGATCTTCTTATTCGTGAGATTTTCTATTTCTTCTTTGAACTCTTGAAACTTGTTGAATACTTTGTCTTTTGTCTTGAGTAGATATAACCAAGTCTTTCTTGAATAGTCATCTATGAAGATTACGTAGTAAGAATATACTCCTAGATATTTTACTGGCATTGGACCGCAAACATCTGAGTGTATCAGATCTAGAATCTCCTTAGATCTGTTGTTGTTGCTTGGGAATGGTTTCTTGGTATCCTTCCCAAGAGCATATCCTTTGCAGATTCCTTCATTTGTAGATTGCAACTTTGGTATTCCTTCAACCATTCTTTTAAGAAAGGGTAAAGCTTGATAGTTAATGTGAGTGTACCTTCTGTGCCAAAGCTCATTGGGGTTGAATTCATTATGTACAAGAGCTTCTTCATTTTGTTCTAGTAGTCTATACAGATTTCCTTCATGACTTCCAATAACCCTAGCATTCTCTATGCTGGAGCCTTTATGCCACGATAACACCTTTCCATCCACGAAAGCTATTATGTTTCCTTTGTCTTCTAGGCAAGATATTGATACAAGATTCTTTTCTAAACCTGGTACATATAAAACATTGCTTAAGTGAACATAGTTACCTATTTTCATTTTGATGGAGGCTTGTTCAAATCCTTCCACGGGGTAAGTGGTTTTGTCTCCAAGCTTTACCTTGTACGAGTTCTTCTTCTCATTTAGATTTGAGAGTCTGTCTTGATCTCCCGTCATGTGCCTAGAATCTCCACTATCGATTATCCACATGCCATGTTCAATTGTTCCAGTAAGTGTTGAGTAGTGTAAAATACTGATCATTTCACTCATGTCTTCGGTTGACCAGTAACTGGTCATGCCTTGATCCAAAACTTCCACTTCATCATTTTTGTCTTGTAAGAGATCCAAAAGGTGCACTGAATTAGGGCACATCTGAATATCTTCTTTTTGAGCGAGATGCTCCATCACAAGGTGTCGAATCTGAGATTAGGGTTTTTGTAACTACTTCTGCTAGTAACCCTAGCGGCAATGTCTTCCAGCGTTTAGACTGAATGAAGGAGGTGTGGGCCCATAACCTGTTAGAATATGAAGGATTGTGCTTGTTTTACCATTGACAATACCCTTGTCACCCAACCATAGGCCGAAGCCACCCTCCAAGCACCTTTACCTTGACAGAGAAGAATATTGGTAGCAATCAATAGCCAAGAAAGGTTAATGCACCAAGCAAGAAAAGTAACCAAAGATGATCAGATAGTCCCACCCAGAAACTGGCACAACACCTTTCCCAGAACTTGTGCATAAATATGCCAAACTGAAGTGTGCACAACTGGCTCTATGCAATTCTGAGAATGTGAATAATGAGAAACTGGTGCCCTGTATTTATAGTAATCTAGCAGGCTTGCCTGGGCTGACTTCTCCTTCTAGGTACTAATTAATTCATATTAATTATATTTCTGCAGCCGACATCTCGTCTAGGTTTTCCTTTACTTATTTTCTTCCTTTCAGAATATTCTAATCTCATCATAGGTCACAATAGAGGTTCATACCTTCTGAAGATACCATAATATCAACAACCCTCACACCAATTGAATACTTGAGGTTCCATGCACTCAATGGCATACTAAAATTGATTCTGCAAGGCCATGTGTGGAGCTGCACTCCCTGCCACACAGGTAATGGTGAAGAGTATTATCCTCAAAGATAAGTCGAGGATGTTATTTATGGGAACCTTTCCACAATTTTTCTTCATACCATCCGAGCAGTATTGCAGGACATAGTGGTCCATTGTCTCACCTCCTCCCCTGCGTCCTGATAGTGACACTCAATACCCATGAAGAGACAAACCATTCAAGAAATATATATCATCAGTCTCCAAAGTGAGCGTATGTACCCCAACATGGAAAAATTGTGCATTCACATCCCACATTTGGACTAAGTGCTCTAATAGAACTTAATGGGCCCTCATGCCCTACACTTTGAAGAATTTAAGCAAGCCACACTCTCGGAGTGCCATAACTATGTTAGGGTCATTCCTCGCAATAAAATATTCCTCTTTGTGTTCTCTTTCCCGCCATTCTAGCATTGTGAACAGTGGAAATTATGTCAAAGAACATTTAGACATGAGTTAGCTCATTGAAAATATAAATTTGTTGGCTTCACGATATAGAGAGACTACGACGATTTGGGGGTGCATTCCCCTTTGATAATTTGTCCATAAAACTCATAAATCACCATAAAAATTGAATAAATTTTCTATATAAAGATAGAGGACAGGGAGAGAACCAACCTCACAGAGATGGCTTAAAGAATTGTCCACGAATCGCACCAGAATCGTCACTTGAAAATCAGGTAAAAATAAGGGTTTTAACACTATTTTTGGTGAATTACAAATGGAATGGTAAAAATTATTTAATTTCGACCTATTTAAACCTATTTTATTTTGACCTAAATCAAGTTATTTTTCACCTATGTTAACCCTAATTAATATTTCAAAGCGTAAATGTTACAGAATACAGGTCGAACAACTGGATATTTTGGCATGGATCAAACATTTTATAGTTTTTTACATGTTTTTCGTAAATCGTTTGATGTAAATATGCTTTTAAGTTTTTTCAGTTAAAAATGTCGAGCATAGTATTTGTTCTTTCTCATACTCGTAAATCTATGAGAATGTAACCAAGCAAATTTTTATCACTTTTTTGGACTCGTGAAGGTTACACGAAAAAGGAACCCCTTGGAGTCCTCTTTAAGGTCTTTTCAAACTCCCTAAACATGAAAAGATTGTCGAGAGATCTTGTTCTTTTCACACTCGTTAAAGTATTTGAAGAAAAAGTTTGTTGAGAATTATATTATATCTTTTTCGATCTCATCATAATACTTTACAAAAAAGGACATTTTGGAGTTTTATTTAAGTGTTTTTTAGGCTCTCTAAATAAGAAAAACCCCTGAGTTTTCTTTCCTTGGACTCTTAAAACAAACATCAAAAGGAACATATGGGACCGAACCACTCCTTCCTAGGGTTCGTTAAAAATACTCCAGGGGACTCATCTGAAGGATAAGTTTACAGTTCAAGCATCTGTTATCCTCCTCAAGCTTGTGTAAAAATAAAGAGGTACTCGCCATAAATGGTGGGGGAAAATTGGGAAAGAAATATATATTTGTATATGTTTTAGTGGTAGTATGTCTCTCTTGAACATGAAACCCCTTTTCATTATTGTATCTGGGTTGGGAAATATTTTTGCCTCTCATTTGATCATCCGCAAGTCTATATATTGGTCCTCCTTGAGTCAATGCTACCAAGACAATTGTCGTGTCGTTTATATGTTCAAGAGAATTTCAACAGAAACAAGCCTTCTATCGAGTCGGCCATATGTAGTCCTCAAACTCTTACCATGTCGACCTTCCCTGAGTCAATCCTAAATCACTTTATGCTCTGATCTACTTCAAGTATGTTACATGTTTCGTATCATTGATGGGGGATACATAAAGGTCCTCCTGTGATGAGTCTTTTACTATCGACTTCAACTCATTATCCGAGAATTTGGCTTAGAAACTATTTAGTACCTTGGAGCCTACATGCCTCAATGGCAGGTTTTCTTGTTTTCGACAGTGGGTTTACATCATTGGCCCCTAATTAGAAGATTCCATCGAGTGCTCTACTTCATCTCATTAATTCACATTTGTTGGATTGTACTAGAGTACTTTGGGGGTCATTGAAATTAATTATGATATCCCTCACACTTGTTAATGGTATTCATTAATGACCGATAATCAGTTTCTTTCTACCATGTTTGACTTCAACATCTGTAATCACATGGATAGATTCATACTTTGGAACAATGGAAATAAAGACCCTGGACAATGTCACATGGATCTAGGTTGCAATGGCGTATCCATGAGTCTGTACTGACATATAGATCCACCGTGTATTTCTCGTGGCTATGTTCAAATTTGAGTCTTTATAGCATAGATCCGCAGTGTATTTCTCATGGCAATGTTGAATCATAATGAGGTGGATCCACAGTGTATGATTGGTGGCCATGATTCACTTGAAACTTGTGCTTAGGGTCACTTGTATTCTAAGTATTGGAATTCCTACCTCGGTAATGGTATATTATTATGTTGATGCTTATTTTTTGATAGGTTTCTGACTAATGTGCTCCTTGTTCTCGACACACACACTCTACAAAGTATTTAAGCTATCATGCATTTCCAATTTCATACTTTGGGGGGGCATTGCGCACATTATTTTCGTCACCCTCGTGACCACTGATGATATGTGTATCACCTATTAGAAGAAAGATCATTTTCCCCCTGAAGGATATTGAAGAAATAAAAATTTCTCTAAGAGATGGAATCATCTTTTCCTTATTATAAAACCATGTAAAGAAGGATCATCGCACCTTGCTTAGTGTTAAGGGTGCGACAATTCCAAATCATCGCAGGATTCCCCACAGTGGCTTGTGACATTGTCGCATGTTTCTTAGTGTTGAGGGTGCGACGATGTTTAATCAAAGAAAAAAGAGAAATTTATCGAAGGTTCTAGAATGGAATCTTCGAAAGGATAAGGCGGCCTCCGTTCGGTTTGGATATCACCCACTTATCTGATTTAGTGGGATCATCCTAATTCCTTCATCCATCCATCTTCACTCTATATAAGGAGGGATCTCTCATGAGAAGAGTTAGGTTGGCTTATGTATGAATAATTCTACTAAAGATTGTACGTATGATAGATTTTCTTTAGCTTTCAAAGTCATGTTGTGTATACTCTTCATCAAAAACATTGGAGCAAAGGTGTGTGTGTGTTGAGGCAAAGGGACATCGGAAGGGACTTTTCAACATCAAGGAAAATGTTGGATTCTCCACTTTCATCAATATAATACAGTAATACATTTATTTCCTTGAAAAGTGGCTCCATTTTTATTGCATAACTCCTTGATCTTATGCATAGGTTTCATTAGAATATATATATCGTTGCTCTCTCTTTGTTGATTTGTGTTTCTCAATAGGTTCAACATCCCACAAACCTTGAGATGGAGTAAGGACAACACTAGCAAGGATCAAATAACATTTAAACGGTATGTTGTGTATCCCTCATTAAGCTAGTATACATTACTATGGAAACCTAAGGGAAAGATTGTATTCTTTCATCTTTTGTTCTAATTTCTTTTTGAAGTTAGGGACATTAGTTCATGTTATCACTTAAGGATTTGTCCAGTAACAAAATTCCTCATTTGGATTAACAATATTTAATATTGGTGCACTTGTCAATAATTTCTTCAAATGTTGAAATCTTTCTTCACACTCAAAGGTCCACTCAAAATTCACACCCTTCTTTTTCAAATAAGTGATTGGATGTGCAATTTTTGAAAAGCCTTCAATGAACCTTCTATAATAACCTGCAAGCCCCATGAATGATCTCACCTCTGATACATTCTTTCTGTTGTAAATACTTCAATGTGTTTTATCTTCTTAGGGTCCACCGCAATCCTTTCCTCTCAAACAATGTGGCCTAAATAATGTATCTTCTTATGATAAAATCAACACTTGCTCATCTTAGCATACAACTGATGCTCCCTTAACACTTGTAGCACCATCCTTAAGTGATTGTCATACTCTTTTTTAGACTTAGATTAGAAAATTATGTCATCCAAATGGACAATGACAAACTTATGCAAGTAATTCCTAAAAAATACCATTCATTAAACACATGAAGATAGTCGGTTCATTTGACAACCCAAATGACACCACTGTGAACTCATAATGGCCATACCTTGTTATAAATTTCATCTTGTTGATATATTCTTCTTTAATCCTCACTTGATGATAGCTTGATCTGAGATCAACATTTGAGAATATCCTGCCATCTTTCAATTCATCAAAAAGATCATATATCCTTGGAAAAGGATACTTGTTCTTCACAGTCACTTTATTCAGTTTCATGAAGTCAATGCAAATCCTCAAGGTTCCATCCTTATTCTTCAAAAATAACATTGGGGCACCCCAAGGTGACACACTTGGGAATATATACCCCTTCTTCAAGAGTTCTTCAAGTTTCATTTGTAATTCCTTCAATTCTAGTGTACTCATCCTATAAGGATTCTTCGACACTAGCGCTACTCTAGGCATCAAATTAATAGAGAAATCAATGTCTCTTTTTGGTGGCAACCCCAATATCTCTCCAAATACATCCTCCATCTCTTTCAATACTACATAGTCTTTAATTCTTGGCACTTTATCCTTAGTTAAATCTCTTCCATATGCGTTGCAAATATTTGGCATCCTTTCCTGAAGCTTTTCTTCACCTGTAAAGTTGAAACCTCTCTGATAGTTATTTCCCTTGGAACAACTTGAATTGTTCTCGAGTTCCCTTCCTCATCCAAGAAAATCGATTATTTATTGTAGAAAACTAGGATATCATGGTGCTTTTCCAACCAATCCATACCAATTAGGTGATCATATGAACCTAGAGGTATGTTATTCAAATCTTCCCTTATGCTTAGTCCATTCATGTCCATTGGAAATTCCTTAACCAACTCATTAATTCTTCTGTTAGCTCATGTATCTAACTAAACTAGCAAATATTTCCCAAGTTTTCTTCTAGGAAAATGAAATCTTTCAACAAACTTAGGATCTATATAACTATGACTAACTCCTAAATCAATTAAGATGAAAATAGGTAGATCATTGATCTTACTTTCCACTTCAATCATATGAGATTGAATTTAGATTTATTGTTTTCTAGGGATGCATAGATACTTGACATGCTTCTTCGCATTTCCTCAATTAAATCATGATAATGTACATTGTGAACAACCTTCACTCTTTCTCCTTTGTGAGGGTAATATTTGAACATGTGCTCTCCTTCACAACCCCAAAATTTAATAGGTTGTTGCTTTGGTTTTCTTCCCAAAGTTTTTGACATTCCAGCCTCATTTTGAGTTGGCGGCCCTTGAGAGTTATTTCTGAAGAATGATGGCTTTTTCCCCTTCTTCCTCTGCTCCATATTACCTTTATTCTTATCTTCCCAAGACTTTTGGAAATTTTTCTTCATCTATTTTGATCGTAGAGGCACTTGGATATCCTTATTGCTTCATCCAATGTCTTGGGATCATCATATTGTATATTGTCATTGAATATTGATGGAAGCCCACTCAAGAATATTTGAATATTGACTTGTTAATCCTTGATGAAGTCAACATACTTTAGAAGTTCTAAAAAACTCCTTTCATACTCATCCATGGTCATACTCCCAATCTTTCCTTCAAATAAATCCTTCATCTTCCTATCATAATAATGCTTGGTCAAGAATTTATTTTGAAAAAGATTTTTGAACTACCTCTAAGTGAGTTTATTCTCATGAATGTGTTGTAATTTCATGAGTTGGTCCCACCACATCAATGTTTTTCCCTTCGTTTGGTAAATGGAAATAATTTCTTATGCCTGCGAGGAGTAATTTTGTAAATGAAAATACTTCCTCATCCCCAATAACCAATTCTATTCATCCTCATCTTTTTTGTGCTCACCATCAAAGGTAGGAGGCTTGATCTTATTCATTTCTCCTTGTAGTTCATCTACCCCAAACCTCCTCTTATGATTTATGATAGGAGATAAGCTTCGACTACTATGTTATCTTCTGACTAAATGCATTGGTGAGTGATAATGGTGTCTATCTACACTTATATAATCTCCTCTTTTATCACGAGATATGTGTCACTTTGACTTGCTTGAGTATGTTCCCTTGTCCATTTTCTTCTATATTATGTCCAAGCTCTTCAACAACTTGATGCTAAAGCCATGTTGTTGTTCCTTAACTTTCATAATCCTCTCATTATTAGCTTTATAACTCAAAACATCTCTTTTCAGACTCTTTATTGTCTCAAAAAAAATAATGCTTTCCTCTTTTCCTTCTCCATGCCCATTTCATTATGTCCCTGCAGTTCTCATGCTTACATACAACCCCCTAACTTTGTCTTCATGGATGTAAGATCTCTAAGAATGTTCTTTATCTATGATTTCTCTACTAAATTATTCTTTGTTCTATTTTCCCTTAAATCTGCAAAATGTGAAAGCAATAGGATTTGTTTGACTATAATAATTTAACAAATCTATAAAATTATGCACAACTCTTCCCCTTTAAGTACATCCAAATTGTTCTTTATGATTGCTTGCAAATTTTGCTACACAATTCACATTTTTTTGTTCATACTTGGATTCTTCTATCCAATACCTTTCCAATGACTATCTTCTTTCTCAATATTGAGTTCTAAGAAGCAAATTATAGGCATTTGAAAATTACCCATTTGCTCGTGTGTACACTTTTAAACCAGGTGTAATTTTGACTATGCACATGCTTCCCTTACACCAGCTCCTTTAGGATTTTGATAGGATCTAAATTGGATTTATTTATTACCATAATTTAACAATCTAGACAATATTCACCTTCATCCAACATCGAAGCTACTAGTTATAGCCTACTGAAGTCTTGACTGATTTACCTTTTTAGTACTAAATGCTACATGAATATTCTACCTCCTCCTGTACACTTTTGGGTACTCAAATTCCAAATATAACTCCATATATGTCTTCTATGGTTCAGTATATTTTCGTATAATGCTTCTTTGCTCAAAAATAACTTCTGAGCAGGGGGTTATTCCCTTCGGAAGTCAACTTGTACTAAAAATTACCTTGCACTGTTTAGTCTATAATGTCTTCATACAAGATTTGTTTGGTGAACAATTTATCTTGTTATAAATATATCTCCAATACATTTCATTTAATATGTAGATATTTTATGCCATGCCTATGGAACTTACATTCTCAAAAATTAGGATTCCTAAACATATTGTATAGGGCCTCAAAAATGCCTTGCAAAAACATTACCTGGAAAACACTGTAATTTTTTGAGAAAAATTATTGTTTTCTATGGAATTGGAGATTGATTTGAATTTTGGGTACACTTTTCACCCCTAGGTGATGCCATTTCATCCTCTTCAACTACTTAGACCTATCTCGTTATCCTTCTCTCTCTTCTTTCTCTCTTTTTATCTTACGTCGGCCTTAAAATTCATTAGAATACTGATATTTTATAGGCCCACATGCCCAACTGGCACATTTTTTACCTTGATGGGACAAAGGTGGCACCTTGTTTGAAAATTTTCCACATGGAACCCCTTCATTGTCCATAGGGATGGGCACCTCCCATTTTTCATATTTTCCTTGGCATGAGTGAACTTGCACATCTCTCAAATTTGATAGCTAAGATCGAGTGAGATCGACAACGAAGAGGCCATGTTGCATCTCAAACATGCACAAGCGTTAGTATCCTTTTGGTTTTTGACAATGGTTTTCCTGTGCTACATGGAATAATATGAATGGTTTCACACAACACAAGGTTTGTAATTCAAAACTGCTTGCTAGCCATGCGACAATGGTTTTAGGTATTGGCTATGCTATTGTCCCATGTGGCTTCCATGCCACCTGCCACCCTCCCTCCAACTTCCAACATGTACCTGCCATCGTGGCATTCCACTTCACTACCACATCACCTCCATGTCATCACCACATCATGTTGACATCATATACCGAAAAATAACCAAATTTTTCCAATTTTGCCCAATTTTCAAATTTCTCCAAATTTTCCAAAAATGCATAATTTCAAAATTATTTTCATGGTCAGCATTGAATCTATATAATTAGATTTGTATGGCCAATTTCATCCCGATAAGTTGCAAATCAACCTCCACAACCACCAATTATCTTTTTGCACAACCGGTTGACACTACTGGGCATGGATTCTCTTATATTTCACTCATAAATTTTGGGATTCTTGTTAATTCCTCCAAGGTGGCACTGTAAATTTGAAATTCGACCATATACAGGCCTGAAGTTGTTCAGACTGCAATTAAAATTTAGGGATTTCTAATCCCTGCCTAAATTTCCTCAAATTACTCATGAAATTCCCCCGATTTCACTGCAGTAATTTTGACAAACATATTACAGACTTCATCTGAACTGTAATTCCTTCAAATTTTAGTTTATGCATGCTATCATATGGCCCCATGCAGGCTCAGTGTTGAAACTAGAGATATGGTACCATAATGTAACATCCCCAACTCCAAGTTGGGCCACACCACACAAAATTTCCCTTCTCCGATACCATTTCTAACTAACATTATGCCTTTCATATGGATACAAATATGCAACACGAGCATCCAATAAATTCATGCATAAACATATACAAATAAAGCATACAAAATTAACATAAATGTGTGTGTGTG
>ML834136.1:109678-121734 GCA_009831015.1 Picea engelmannii | reverse complement strand
GAGTTGGTAAGAAGACCAGAAGGAAAATGTATTTTGAATATTTGGTGAAGTGGAAAGGACAACCAGTGGAAGATGCTAGTTGGGTTGGTGAAGAAAACATCCAAAAGCATGGAAGGTCGGTACAGGAGTCCATAAATTTTTCAGCCAGAGGAGTATGATGCAAGAGCATTGCCAACAAAGCACAAGCGAAAGACAACTGGGTTGTTGTCCCTCGACCAAGTTTTGAGGAAATATTGGTCAGTTTGACCACTTTTGGGCTTCGACATGCTAGTCAAAGATGGAGCACCCAGGTGGAGATAAGATCGCGGGATCTCACTTGTTTTGTGGACCCAACAAGGGGTTCACTAGGGTTTTGGGTATTAGGGTTTAGGGGATGTAGGCCCATGGGTTTACCCATGCTTAGGCCTTTTTGTAAGGGATGTAAAAGTATAAATAAGAAGGAATGTAATGTAGAATTAGTGGTGCATGTAATTGGCTAAGTGCAAGAGGCAAGTAGTTCTGAGTTGCTTTGTGCAACAGACTGTGTATGTAAGGCTTTGTGCTTGTTAGAGGAGTTGGCTCTGTCCCTTCACCTGATTTTCGGAAGGTGGATCTGGTTCTTTGTGTGCAGATCACCTATCTAGTGCAAAGCTTGGCTTTGTGGCTTAGTGCACAGAAGCAAAAGAATGTAAAATATTGAAGCCTAATAAAGAAGAAGAAGCAGTTGGTGGACATAGCCCAACATTGGGGTGAACCACGTAAATCTTGTGTTGATGGTTTGCTTTATGTTATGATGTTTATGCTCTGGATCTTCTTAGTGCATTGATTGTTATGTGTAAAAGATAGATCTATGATGCTTAGTGATTTATTTATGTTAAATGTGTTAGATCTAATTCATGTTACTAAGTGCAAAGCGTATGTTGTCATTGTTACTTCATCGATCTGTACATAGGGTTTGATCTTCAATGTGAATAAGACTAATAGATTGATGCAAGTTGTTCCTAATTACTTTGTAGAAGTGTTATAATCATAGATCTATGTCCCATATTGGTTACAGACACCTGAGTCCTGTAACCCCCCCTGCCTCTACCTCGGGTGAGACTTCACCTGCTTCGCAGGTGTTGCCAAAAGGGCCAATAGTTAGGGTTTTTTTGGTGAGTTGTTGAAGAGTTGAACCCTGGGTCTTCTCCTGTACCAACAAATGGTTCTATTGCTGGGACCTGAAACTGTGATTGCTGGGAACTGAAGAAAAGAGAAGCTCCGTGCGTAGATCTATTGTTGTAGTGCGCAATACTCTACTTGACTTGTGAAGGTCTGTGCTAAGAAAGATACCTGATCTGAAGAAAAGAGGTAATATCTTGAAAGAAGTAAAGATTTGTGCTTTGATAGCGTAAGATAAGTGGAAATTTGTGTTTCGAAAGCATGAATTTAGGTATGTTTGATAGATTTTGTCTTAGTTTGAAAGCTAGGGTACAGTTAGAAGAAAGAGTTGATCTGAATGTTTTTTATAGAAATAGAGAAATATATGTTATTCTTATGCATAGAAAGAATTTTTGGACTAATGAGTGGATGCATGAACCTAGAAAGAATTTTTGTAGATTGCAGGTCCAACACTGTGATCCTAGTGTGCAATATAGGAAAGGTTGAGGAACATTTAAAAGAAAGAGAGGATTGACACTATGTTATAACTGCAGAAGACTGGGACATCTTGCTAAGTAATGCCCTGGTATAGGTCCTATTTGTCTTTGTTGTAAAATTGTTGGTCATGAAGTTGAGGATTGCCCAAGAATGATTGCCAAATTTGAAAGTATGAACATGAGTCAAGAGAATAAGAGCATGTTAAAGAATCATCAAGAGAAAGAATCAAAGAAATCTCAGACTATATTGGTACAGTTAAAAGAAGCAATGAACGATCACAAAGATGTCAGTTTTCCAGAGATCATGAAAGAAAAACAACGCATAGATACAAGAATAGGAGACTTCAACATAGACTGTGTCCCGGATGAGGAGACACAAGTGAATATTATGACATAAGAGACTTGGGAGATTTTGTGAAAGGCCACTATGGTACCTTCATTGGGAAGGATAGGCCTTTTTAAAGGAAATATGATAACCCTATGTGGAAGAGTTACTAATGTACCTATTATCATCCATGGAACATCGATAGAAGAGGAATTCGAAGTTATTAGGTTTTTTGAGAGTAATGCCCCTTTTCCACTTTTGTTAGGAAATACTTGGATCGGGAAGGATCAGATCAAAAGGAAAGCAGAGGAAGAATATACATAAAATAAAAAGGAGGAACTAAGGGATTTCATATCCAAAAAAGTATATCGCCTGATAGAAGAACCATAAGTTGAGTCGAAGAAACAGAATGCAAGAGAATTCTCTGTTGAGGTTGAAAGAATGCAAGAAGTTTTGAAGGACCTATCCATGCAATAAATAAGTATATCCACCCAGGAATTAGTAAGAGAAGGGATATTAAATTCAAACCCTTTGAGAGGACATCAATAGTGCGTAGTCACTTCGCAAGGAGAAGATAAGAATAAGAATGGAAAGAGAAATCTAGAAATAGTTAGAGAAACTCAGATCATAGGAAAGAAGGAAAGGAATCTCAGTAAGAAGAAGGCTAAGTTGGAAAAGATACAAGTTACAGAGAACAGATGGAAGATTTCACATATTGGAACTTCGCAGGAAGCAGGTTTGCAGGATTTGAACCTCGTCAAAATAACAGAACCACGCAGAATGGGACTTCTCCCTAGCGAAGCCATATGACCATTAGAGGCACCCCAACCATTAGAAAGACGCTCTAAAATGGATAGGAAATGCATTTATGGGTAGATATATCATAGTTAGATGTTGATACCACACCATAATGGATAGATTCGCATTGATTGAGGCATTCTTGCCCGTTGGAGGAACCCGTTACGACGCTCACTTATTTAACCCGTCGGACACTGCGTCGGGACCACTTTTTTCTACTTGTGATTATCTGAGACAAGAAATGAAGTGATTGTGTGTGTTGAGATGTGCTATCAGACCTCACCATCTATTTTTTACCATGATATCCGTTCACCTACCCCAACCTATTTGTTAACAGTGAGAAGGCCGAGCGCACTGAGCTAGAGAAATCCGTCAAAGAGGTTCTGAAGATGTTTATGGCTGATAAATCTATGTCTGAGGGAGTACAAGAATCATTGACCAGGGGACTACAGGCTTCCCCCTCGACTATACATCATTCGGGCCGTGTCAACCCCGCTACTGAGAAGCAAAGTAAGCATCGGGGCGATCTGGCTAATGTGAAGTAGATCTCGTCAGTCTTACCGGATTATATCCTGCCTTTGGCTGGCATGGTTAACCATGAGAACATTTCATGAGACTTCAAGTACACTTTGATCAGCGCGTACATCCCGAAAGGGGTACACGTAGTTGGAAGCTAGTTGGGATAGATCTCATCCTTGAAGAACAATGACTTTAACCTTGGAGACAAAAATAACCATGCGATGCTCGTGCCCCTTAGATATTTGATGAATATGACTGGGAAGAAGCCTCACATAGTCTCCCAGCCTTGGATTAAGGAGCTCGCGCAGTCCACAATACTGAATGTCATGAAGATCCCTCATTTTGGCCAACATCAAGAGGTTAATGCTTGTGTTAAACTAATCTTGTTGTGCTATCATGGAGGATAACTGTGGCTCGATAGGCGCATTATTGTGGATCTGACATTGATCCACCTAATCATAGGATTGATCATGCAGTGACCCAACCCTCAACAGTTCTACCCAGGGAAGACCTCAGATCTCTACCTGGCACAACGCATTAAGGAGGCATACAACAAAGTTGAAAAGGGAAAGTGAGGCTACAAGGTAGCCTCCATCCAGGATGGTGCAGTGCACCTAGCTTGCCAACTCATAGCTGGCAATCTCGTTAGAAAGAACCGCCCCATGCAGGTCATCGGGTTCGTGGTTGTCCTCACAGGGAAATTCGTGGAGGGGATGTAGATGAATTGGGTGAGCTACCTCATCAACAAGCTCGAGAAAGACTATTGCGAAGCATAGGATCAGGGATACGAGTTCCATTTTAGCTGGTTGCTTGTGTTGATTGCATTTGTCACTTGGAAAATGTTGGAGGGAGAATCTTTTCTAGAGAATGAATAGTCAAAGCCATTGGCTACGAGGTTCTCCACCTTATGGTACACGAATGATAGGTCAAATCAATGGCAGTCGAATGCAGTATTCCATGCCTACTATCAACAATATAAGGTTTCCATTGAGTCTTTCCTGCACATGACACCATGTACCTTGCACCAGTACAGACCACTGGCTAAGTTCTGCACAGATCAACATTTTATTTATATCACTACATGTAAGGATGAGAGAAAGGAAGAGCTACAATATTACTATAAGCTAACTGACGAATACATGGAGCAGATCATGAAGGAGTGGCCAACAGAGTTTCTTGTATCGGTTGATGATGTAGAACTCTTCGACCCTGACATCATCGGAAGCCCCTTGGTTACCCAGTTTGAGCATGCAGGACATACCAGTGTGAAGAAGAAAAATAAAAAGGAGGAAGTCGAGGATGTACAGACTGATGAGGAAGACATTGCCTCAGAAGAAAATGGATCTAGCTCACTAGCAGGAGGATGAGGAGATGAAGTAAATCAAGAAGGAGGAGGGGATGAAGGAGAAAAAAAAGGATAAGGCAAAGCTACACCACTGAAGGATCCACCTATCGAGACAGAAACATCGAAGAAGAGGAAGGTTTCTCCACAGAAACCCTCAACAAGAAAGAAGACTCGTTCTAGTAAGCCCCAGATGGAGGCCACACTCATAGAGGATGACATCGGTCTAGTCTACGGAGCAATGGAGGATGCGTACAAGGACCTCTTATAGAGATATAGCGTGAAGCAAGAAGAGTTGTATGTATGAGTTGAGAAGGAACTGAAGGAAATACAACGAGCCATTCAATTGAGCTGTGCAGTGCCTACTGTGCCTTCCTCGTTAGAGACTGCATAGTTGGGGGATGATCCAACCCAAATTCAAAGACTGGTAGATGTAATAGAGGATCAACTTCAGTGAGGCCAAGAAGAAAAGGAGCAGGGTGCAGAAGCCCTGAAGAAAGAAAAAGAGGAGATATTGGAACAACTACGAGTTGCGCGGTACTGTGTAACCGCTTATGAAAATGAGAAATATGAGTTCTGGGTGATGCTCGAGGAGGACAAAGTGAAGATACAGAGGGAAAAGGACCATCTACTCGTAGAGCAGACTGCATTCAAAGAAGTGGTGAGAAAAGAACTTCGCTCTGTGCCAGGCTTGTCATAGGAGGAACATGAGGTAGTCGAGGTTTAAGTGATGAAGCTTGCTGAGGCCATCTAGCAGCTTCAAGCAAGGGTAACAGAGATGGATATCCAAGTAGTTCTGAGCACTCTGCAAGAAGTACATGATCAATGGGAGGATGACACTAAGAGTGTAGTGGAAAATATTAGAGTCCTCACCTCAGAATGCAAGCAACTAAGCAACAGAAGTGCACAGACCTATGAATTCCTCATGAAAGACCCAGAACTTAGGAAGTTGGAAGCGCAGCTACAGGAGGCATAGCAACAGGCATTGACAGTTCAAGCGTAGATGAAGTCACTCACTATGGTTGAGAGAATGAAAATATCACAAGAACAACATGCATCCGAACAACAAATTACTGCCATCTAGGGTAGAGTAATGGAAGTCACACAAAGGCTACAACTGGAACTGGTGCAGGAGGAAGCCTACGTGGTGTTTGAAGAGATCGAAGGACAAGGTTCACAACTGGAACAAGTGGTTGCGATAGTGGAACAACACCTGGAAGGGCCTATTACAGATATATTGATCCAAGATATTACTGAGCAGGAAGCTCAGGCAACACAAGCTAAGATCAAGGCCTTCGAAGCATCTTTTCCCAGATCTGAGTGACTCGAGACGAGTCACAGATGAGTGTTGGGGGCATGTTGGCCCTCGACCAAGTTTTGAGGAAATCTTGGTCAGTTTGACCACTTTTGGACTTTGATAGGCTGGTCGAAGATGGAGCGCCCAGGGGATTATGGGATAAGGGGTTCACTAGGTTTTTGGGTATTATGGTTTTGGGGATGTCATCCCATGGGTTTACCCATGCTTAGGCCTTTTTGTAAGGGATGTAAAAGTATAAATAAGAAGGAATGTAATGTATAAGTAGTGATGCATGTAATTGTCTAAGTGAAAGAGGCAAGTAGTTCTGAGTTGCTCTGTGTAATAGACTGTGTATGTAAGGCTCTATGCTTGTTAGAGGAGTTGGCTCTGTGCTTTGATATGATTTTGGGAAGGTGGATCTGGTGCTTAGTGCATAGATCACCTGTCAGGTGTGAAGCTTGGCTCTGTGGCTTAGTGCACAAGAGCAGAAGAATGTAAGATATTGAAGCCTAATAAAGAAGAAGAAGCAGTTGGTGGATGTAGCCCCACACTGGGGTGAACCACGTAAATATTGTGTTGATGGTTTTCTTTGTGTTATGATGTTTATGCTCTAGATCTGCTTAGTGCATTGATTTTTATGTGTAATAGATAGATCTATGAATGCTTAGTGCTTTATTTATGTTAAATGTGTTAGATCTAATTTTTGTTTCTAAGTGTGAAGTGTATGTTGTCATTGTTACTTCGTCGATTTGTACTTAGGTTTTGATCTGCGATGTGAATAAGACTAATAGATTGATGCATGTTGTTCCTAAGTACTTTGTAGAAGTGTTATAATCACATATCTGTGTCCTTTCTTGGTTATAAACACCTGATTCCTATAACCCCCCCTGCCTCTACCTTGGGTGAGGCATTGCATGCTTCACAAGTGTTGCCGAAAGGGACGGTAGTTAGGGTTTTGTTGGTGCATTGTTGAAGCATTGAACCCTGGGTCTACCCCTGTGCCAATAGGTGCACTAGCGTGTATTTTGAAATATTTTGAATTCCAAAGTTGGTGTATTAATGTGATATCTGACAAATATTTTGAGTTATGAATGTCTTTAATGATCGGAGGCTGAGCCATCACATAAGATCGATGAGGGAATGCATTTTTCTTTAATGTGAAGGATTGCAGTACAAATCTGGAGCGTTCGCTCTTATCCGTCTAACTCAAATATTTATTGTAATAAATGTTAAGTAGTTGAAAGATTTTATTTCGATAGGATAGCATAGAGTAGTTGGAGGGAAGAACTCGAAGAGTCCCTTTGTATAAAGATTTGTATTGTTTTGAGATAAGGCTGTTGAATCTAGTGTGTAGATTTCCATTGTAGCAAATAGCTGAGAGCTACACAAAAGTAGTGTATGTATGGATGTAATTTCTAGTTGAATGAATATAACAGAGGAATGTTGTCCTAAATGTATGTTGTTATTATACCTATCTGAATGAGTGAATGATAGATTTCATGTTTTATTCCTTGTTATTTCTTGTTCTTGTCAGATAGTTGGATTAGGTTGATGGATAGTTGGTATGAATTGTTGGTTTTCATTAATATCAACTATTAGAGAGTGATATTGTAGATTGATGTCAACCCTTAGTGATTAATGTCAACCCTTGGAGAAAGTCCGGTAGCGAATTCTGGAAGCACAAAGTTTTTGTTAATGGACCCAAGGTTGTTTCATGTATAATGGTATGTGTTTTAATATATCCAAAGGTAATACTATTCTATATGGATAGTACATGTTATTCCATTTCTGGCGGTATGTGGAACGTCACATAACTCCTCACAATTAGAGAGTTATGGCCATGATAAGTTGGAGAACCCATGTTTGGGTAATGGACCCAAGTTTGTTTGATGGGTAATGGTATAAATTTTGATATATTCGAAGGCAGGACTATTCTATATGGATAGTACATATCATTCCATTTCTGGTGGTATGTGGAACGTCGCATAACTCCTCACAGTTTGAGAGTTATGGCCTTACGAAGTTGGAGGACCCTCATATGTTGGCTTGAAGCCCCAAAAGGTCAAAGAAGTCAAAGAGATTGCAAAGAAGAAATTATTATTTGAATGATAAAGTAAAGTGACAAAGTCAAGAAGGATTATTTAAATAATAAAGTGAAGTGACAAAATCAAAGAAGACTATTTAAATGATAAAGTGAGGTGACAAAGTCAAGAAGAAATATTTAAATGATAAAGTAATGGATAAATTTATAATTATGGAAAGCGGTTACCCTAAAAATGAGGAAAATAGGTTAAGTGACCTATAAATGGGTTAAGTGACCTAGAAATAGGTTAAGTGACCTAGAAATGGGTTAAGTGACCTAGAAGATGGAGAGTATAAATAAGAGGCAAGGCTCTCTCATTTTACACCACATTTGAGCATATTGAATATCTATGGGTGAATGAGGTAACCAAAGGATATCTAAGCCGAATTTTAGAGGGAAGGTGAAGAAAAGAAGGCCGAAATTCAAGGGAGGATAAATTCTTTTGATGATGTTTTCTAAGGTATGTTATTTACAAGTCATCTCACCATTTTTGCAATAAATTTTTTTATGGAATGATTCAAATAGAAAAATTGCTATGCCATTGAGGAAACATATCCAAGTATTTATGGTAACAAATTCAACTTGTGGGTCGTTGTATTTTTGGTGTTACACTCCATGGAAAATAGGGTTTGTGGCTAGTCCTTAAACTAGTCTAAAACATGTGTTTCAGGTAAAAATGCCATAACTTCTTCATAACAAATCCAAATTCAGTAAGACCAAATGTGTTGGTTGGAGTACAATCTATAGTATTCTTTGTAATAGTTTCAGATCCATTCAACAAATATTCCGTGCAGGGAACACTATACAAGGTCTCTCTCTATAATAAGCCATAATTCAGCAAGGTATGCCATTTTTCCTATAACTCCTTTTCTGAAAGGTTCCAAGTAGTGACACTTGGAGGAATTGCATAAAATACACTGAAGAAATTTGTTTATCATTTTCAGATATTTATTCATTACAGGTACATATTTATGATTATTTCAGGATGGTGTTGTTGACTAATCCAAAACTAGTCATGTGAGACTAAAGAAAAGTTCGATGAAAATGTTATTCTCTTGTTGTTAAAGTTACAGAAGGTTTGCAAGTATGTGATAATATACACCATGTCTATTACACAGTTACAAATCATATTTGGATGATGATATTGATGAGGGATTTTGGTTGAGGTACATGTTGGGTACATGGTTGAGACAAGTTGTTGATGCGTTGGCACATACATGAGGTGTATAGTTGATGATGTTGGTACAACTTGATGAGTTGTAGTTGATGAGTAGTTTATACATGGTTGGAGGCACATGTTAGTAGTATTGTTGACACATGGTTTATGGATGATGTAGCATACTTGTATTAGTATATTATTAGAATCACATATTGATCTTGGTGATAATTATGAGTTGTTGTGTTATGGTTGGTTGATGCACATCTTTGAGAGTTGTCTTGGTGATTGATCTTGGTGAGTAGATCTGATTTGGTTGATAATATTGATGAGACAGGTTGTTGTGATAGGTTGTTTGGATAGGTTTTTTTGACACGTTATAAGTGCCATAGAAGTTATCAGAATAGAAAAGAAGAAACTGTAAGAAGAACTAGATAAGAAAAAAGACACTCAAGACCTAAAACAAATGATCACAAAATTGAAGGTTCAAATAGAAGAAGATAAAAGAATTGAAGAAGCACTCAAATAACAGCTAGAAGGAAAGGACAGGATCATTGAAAACCTC
This sequence comes from Picea engelmannii, assembly GCA_009831015.1. NCBI lineage: Eukaryota > Viridiplantae > Streptophyta > Pinopsida > Pinales > Pinaceae > Picea > Picea engelmannii. The sequence goes on along the minus strand of ML834136.1, from coordinate 112,033 downwards.
GAAGCAGAGATTGTCACACTAAGAAAGGATATTCAAAAGAAAAATATGCAGAATAGCTCAAAAGTTCTGGATGACATTATCAACAGTCAAAAATCTTATCTTGACAAATCCAAACTTGGATACAATCAGACAGAAAAGGGATCAAGCTCCAAAACAACAGAACAAGAAACAAATCCAAAAATTTATGCAGAAACAATCAAAGGGGATAAAAAGATATACAAGTAAGATTACAGGGACACTCCTTCACCAAGAAGATTCAGATTTCAGAATCAACAATAGATAAACAGGCCTCAAGAAGAAGATGGATTCATCCGAGCACCTCCTTTCATAAGATCTTCAAATACCAGGTATCAAACTATATTTTTTGGTTTATGATATGCATGTAATAATTTTGGACATAAAGTTGTAAATTGTAGAGCTAACAACAGGAACAATAACTAATTTGAGAGCCATACACAAAGGGGTTATTCAAGAAGACCTAGTGAAACACAGAGAAGAAGTTACAATGGGTTTGAATATTTGAGCACTGAAGTGGAACGTTACAAATGTAACAGTTTTGTATTCATGGCCAAAAATTGCAGAATGAAAGTCCCTCCTAAAGAACCTCAACAAAGTCACAAACAAGAACCTCAGAAAATGACGTGGATAAGAAAGCAAGATCAGTATAGCAATGAAGAATGCACAGTCGCTCTACAAGATAAATAGAAGAAATGTGGTTGGTATGTTGATAGTGGATGTTCAAAACACATGACAGGTGATAGAAACAAGTTTCTTAAATTACAAAAGGAAAGAGATGGATCAGTCTCCTTTGGAAATGATGATTCATCCAAAATCATTGGAAAAGGCACAATCTGAATTGGGAACAAGAATGGAAAGGAAGAAAATGTTCTACTAGTAGAAGATCTAAAACATAATCTTTTAAGTGTGATTCAAATGTGTGACCAAGGTCATAAAGTTACTTTCAATTCACAAAAGTGTGAGATAAGAAGAGAAGGTTCAGAAAAATTGGTCACTACAGCTTCAAGAACTTCAAGCAACATATATGTGTTAAGCGAAATTGGAAATGAAAAGTGTTGTCTAGGAAAGGAAGATGAAAGTTGGCTATGGCACATAAGAATGGGTCTCATGCATTTTGATAACCTTGTCAAAGTAAGAAAAAGAGAAGCAGTCAGAGAAATGCCCCAGATCACGAAACCAACCAACACTTTATGCAAGGTTTGCCAACATGGAAAGAAAACAAATACTAGGTTCAAATCAAAGGAATATTCAACAACAAAACCACTGGAAATTGTGCATACTGATCTAGTTGGACCAACTACAACAAAAGGATTAAAAGGTGAGAGATACTTTATGTTATTAGTTGATGATTATACAAGAATGACTACATTTTAATTTCTCAAGAACAAATCAGAAGCTTTTGAAATTTTCAAGATCTACAAGGAAATGGTTGAAAATGAGATGGATTCAAGAATCAAATGCTTAAGATCGGATAATGGAGGATAATTAACCTCAAAGAAATTTATGGACTACTACAACAATCATGGAATAAAAAAGCAATTCTCCATCACTAGGACACCTCAACAGAATGGAGTTGTTGAAAGAAAGAACAAGACAGTACAAGAAATGGCTCAAACAATGATAATGGATTCAAAGTTGACAGATATTTTTTGGACACAGGAAGTGCATACAACAGTTCACATTCAAAATAGAGTAATGATCAGAAACAACACTGATAAAACTTCCTACGAGCTATGGAAAGGAAGACCAACAAATGTGAAGCACTTCAAAGTTTTTGGAAGCAAATTCTACATCAAAAGAGAAGATGGAAGAATGGGAAAGTTTGAATCTCGTGTGGACAATGGAATACTTGTTGGTTACTCAAGTACAAGGAAAGAATACAAGTGTTACAATCTAAGATTAAACAAAGTTATGGAAAACATGAACGTAAAAATTGATGAAACAGGCAGACCATAATAAAAGAAAGAAGAAAACAAATCAATGGTACAACTTTTTGAAGAAGAAGATGAAAAAGAAGAAGAAGAGGAAGATGAAGATGAAGAGAATCCGATAGAATTAGAAGAGCAATTTCATCAAGTATATCCAAAGACACCTAGAAAATGAGTACAGAAGAATCATCCTTTAGATCAAATTATTGGAAACAAAGATGCAGGAGTTGAGACTAGAAGAAAAATCTGTTCACCAGAACAAACAAACCTAGCACTCTTATCTACAATTGAGCCAAATTGTTTTGAAGAAGCCAACAAGGATGAATTTTGGAATAAGGCCATGGATGAAGAATTGGATCAAATAGAGAAAAATGACACTTGGGAATTGGTTCCAAGACCAAAGAATAAG